>MUZH01004436.1:0-193644 GCA_003012965.1 Juglanconis oblonga | reverse complement strand
GTTTCTTTCCATACTATTAAAGTACTTATATCACACATACTTCTTATAAATCTACTTTTGATACTCGGATTATTATGAATCGAACATAACTATTCGCTCTCCCAAAGAGCGCGCCTAACCGCCTGGCTCTAATCCGCGTAGAAGTACTCACCCTATAGCTAATTGTTATTATTCATTCAGACATCGCTAGTAGCACTGTATAAATACGATACTGCTATTATCTTAATGCTGAAAAGGATAGATAAGAAATTAGCCTCAGGCGAAGCAAGCAAATATTATGACTAGCCCCAAGCGCTAAAAGGGACGGATGGTGCGAAGCCAGCCATATTTTTAATAAGCAGCTATAAACACTATTTATTCTGCAAGCTAGCCTAGCTGCCTTAAATAGCCTACTCCAGGGGGCAGCCCCGGAGGGGGCTGCCCCCCCCCCCCCGTAAGGGCTTATAAAAAAAAAATACATTTTTTTAATTATGCATACCCCCTAATAAATTTTAGGATGTGGTGCATGCATACATACAGCAAACCCTTATTCTTAAAACCCATAGGGCGCTAGCTCCCAAGGAGCGAGCTACCAATAGTAAAAGAAGAATAAAAATTACGAGCTAGCTATCGCCTTTTTAGTTATTTTAGTTTGAGTGCACCTCTCATCCCCTCATCCCCCTCATCCCCCGGAGGGGGATGAGGGGGATGAGAAGTATCTTACGAGGTGCGCTCAAACTAAACTACGACCAGAGAATATCCGATTCGAACGGATGTGATTAATAATCAAATAAGACTCAAGCTTACCACCTTAGACCACTCGGTCAATTCTCTTTATGAAGGATACCTAGCATATAGCCAAGATATCCTACTTTAACTACCACTAGTCTTAGGAGCTCCCTCAGAATTTAATAAGGGTTAGTACCCCAAGGAGACTAGCCCCTTATCCTCTACCGGGGGATTATAGGGTATTGTCCACGACTCGACTGGGGCAAGTATTCGCTTCGCGACCCCGAAGCATCGAACCGATGCTTCGGGGGGGGAGTCAAAAAATTATTATATAATATTGGGGACACCCCTTCGGAGAGTCCCTCAGGATATCTGAAGGGGTACCGAAATACCAAATCGCCTCCTTTCAGTATTTTTGTTATACCCACCCCCCCCCCCCTAAATTTTAGGCTTAAAAAATTATATTTTTAGCCTGCGCAAGCGATACATAATTCCTCAGCGGCTCGAACGCTGATATTATCCTTATCAAGGATACACTTTAACCAGTTAAGTCAAGGAATCCTTCCATTACCGAAGGTCAAACCAATGTTATGATGGCTGCCCTTCGCTTCTATTAAGAAATGGGTGACTCGAACACCCAACCCCCCGTGTGTAAGACGGTGGCTCTACCATTGAGCTAATTTCTCTTTGTAGGACACCTACTTAATATTAAGAAGATATCCTAAAAATTTATTACTACTACCTAAATACTTAATATTTAAACCGCAATAGCAGTATTACTATTTAGCCTCCTATGGGTAAGGGCTCCCTTAGGTGCGACCCCCCCCCCTAAGAGAGCCCCCCCCCCCCGTTAGAGAAGACAAAGAAAAAGATATAACTATATAAAATATATAACTTTTAAAAACATAGAAAGACCCGCACGTCAGGATCTTGACCTCGCCTCGAGAGGGGGGGGTCGATCCTAGCCACGGGCGGGAATCGCCCGCCCGGGTTCTAGTCTCGGAGGGTCGACGAAGGAGACCCGACCGAACCAGACATGTTTTTTCTACCAAACTTGTTTGTAATTTTTTATAATCACTACTAGCTAGCGCACCGAATAAAAAACAAACAAACAAACAAACCAGCTCCTCGCGAGGAGGAGCTTGTCTCCTCCCTATCCCCCCCCCCCCCTAGGGGGGGATTATAGGAGCCTAGATATGTAATTTATACCCTACCGTTTTATAGATTTACCTTTACTTCTTAATTTAAACTTAAATTTTTCTATTTATACGGTAGATAAAATTTAATACACACCGCCCATAAAAAATTATTTATATATATTCAGTACAGTATTTATTTATTATACTTTCGTTTTTTAAAGCAGAGTACTCTATAATAATCTATTTTACAAATTAAATTTATTTTTGATCTTCCATCACCCTTAGCATATGTAACCAAACTAATAATACTCTTTTGCGAATAATTAGTTGTACTGAAGAATATTAACTTTAGAAAAACCTGTAATAATACTATTTATTAACTTTGGTTTGTTTTAATGTTAGTTTGAGCGCTCCTCGTAAGATTCTCATCCCCTCTAATACTCCTAGGGGATTATATGGGGGGAGCCCTTCTTACAAGGAGCAAACTGACAATACATTTAATTAAATTACTTATGCAAAAAAACAATATGACCTATTTCACATGAAGCCAGCCACTCTACTTTCTTTTTAGGGTTGCATATTTACATATGCATACCCTAAAAAAAAAGAAAGCAAAATCCTACAACACCTCCTTACCTTTATTTGTATAAGATATAATAAACCCTTTAAAACATTCATTAGAGTTAGCATACTTTTTAAGTGTTCCTCTTCAGATATTTGTAGCACTTTCAGCTTCACGTAGAGATCTATAAGTTTTAGTTATACCTGTCTCTATATCAGTAATAGAGACACACTGAGCTCTAGAGTGTATAGATGTTTGATCCGTCGCGGATTTAACTATATAGCCGTTATACTCCACACCTGAATTTATTCTAGATATTAATGTGTTACTTGAAGTAGTATAACCTAACCCTTTAAAATACTTAACACAAGCTGACAAGCTATCAAAATTTAAGGTATTATTATCCAATATATTTAGTAATTCTACTTTTCTTGTTTTACCTGAAATACCTTTAGCTTCCTTATTATTAGTTAACATTGCTTTTAGATCCTGAATGGGTATATCTAAGTATCTAGCTGTAGATACTTCTTTTGTAGATAAAAGGTACTTATCTAAATAGAGTAAATCTGGGCGAAGCGCCCCCGCAGTAGGCCCTCCGGCCCGCCTGCGGGGAATCAATATATTTTGTAACACTATGGTTTGAAGCGTATATTCCTAAATTTAAGTAATCTTATTTTAACCCTTTGAAGTACAAAAGAGATTTATCTGTATTATATAGATACAAGAAAGAATTTTTTCTATCTTCAGCTAACATAGCTATAACATCCTCTTCACTAAAATTACCCGATTTAGCCGTAAGGATAGGTACAGTGGTAATAACATATTTACCTAGATACAAAGAACCTGTTCTAATAGCATTAATAATAGCTTGATGTCATACACCGAATTTCAAATATAAATCCTTGAAAGAATTTGAGCTAAAGATTAAACCAGTTTTGTCTGCATTGTACATAAAAACTTTTTTAGAGGTATCTCCGGGCATATTTATTACTCGTGATGTATTTAAATTAAGCATGGAATTTAATAAATAATATTGTTCTAATATCAATTCAGCCTTAAATATATCAGAAGATTCTGTAATTATAATCTCTAATCTAAACTTTTCTATACCCTCTTTTAATAAAAAAGGTATAAATTTTCCGTATACTCTTGAAGTTTGGTTAAAATACCTTTGCAATCTAGTAGTCAATTGTATAGAAGAACCCACATATTTAGCTCCTGTGTCGTGGTGAGTGAAAATATAAACCCCTACTACTTCCCTACCCCTTACTTTACCTAAATCACATAAAAACTCAGGATTACTAAGTAAAGATCTACTTAGATTATTATACGTTAATCGGGGTAAATTAATTAAAGATCTTAATCCATTGTCTGTAACTGATATATCAAATATAGCCAAGATTTTATTTATATGATCAGCAGTTATAGGTATACCTGATTGAATAAATTCAACAGCTAACTTATGACTATTTTGAAAAGGTTCCTTAAAAATACGATATCATTGACTTAAAGTGTCTTGCCGCAGCTCTGTATTAGATGAGGAAGCATACCCTTTTGAGACAACGAAACTGGCAAATTTAAAGGTAGAGATTTTACTATTAGTATAGTCTTTTAGGGAGATAGAGGGGGAGTTATCTTTAATCAGTACTAGACCTCCCCCTATTCTTCTATTTGAGTGAAAGGATCTTTTTTGATCTCCATTAAAAAGAGTAGACTTCATAGTTGAACTACTACCGCCACCTGAAGAAAATGATTGTGCATTAGGTTGCTTGATAACAATAACCAAGACACCTACCATAGCTAATAACAGTATGAAACTTGCTATTAAAAGTCACATATTATAATTAGTATAAAGAACACTACCTATACTTGCAATATGACCGGTTTCCGCTAAATTACCATCTCACTTGTTACTAGAAACGAAAGATAAACCATCACTTTTAAAATTATTTAAATTATTAAAATAGTTCAAATTATATTTATTTAAAGATATGTCATATAAGATATTGTTCATATAATAATTATTACTTAATATTGCAAGATCATAAGGTAACAACTTAAATAAAGGATAATTTAATGCAATGCTTATAGTGATAGCTAAAGGTATAGTATTTAGAGTATTACTCTGTAACTCACTTATTCTAATATTTATCAGCATTAAAATAAATAAGAATAAAATAGAAATAGCTCCTACATATACAACTAAATAAGCTAAACCCATAAAACCTAATCCTATTAAAATTAAATAACCAGAAATATTACCAAATAATCCTATTAAAAATAAAACAGAGACTACAGGGTTTTTACTTATAATAACCAAAACACCGCATAATATTGCGAACAAAGATATTATATTTAATATATTAGCTATATAGCCATCTGTAAACGTTTCTTTAACTAAAAATAGATTATTCATTTATATAAAAAATTTAACATACCTCTTATTTGAGGAAATTGGTACCAATTATACTTACATTTATTACTCCTACGCTACAAATAAATCCTTAACATATTCCTTACTAAAATTAAAGAAACAAAAGAACTTTCCTGCCCTGCAGGGGATGTTGGACGGGGACCCGGGCGCCTTCGCCCCCACCCCTCCCCCCCCCCCCCGTACAACTGAAATTAACCAAAAATATATTTTTGGTTAATGAAACCCCATAGGGAGGTAAGAACTTTTCTTTCCTTTAATTCACGAACATCTTTCTTATCAAAATAAATCAACTTTGGCTGCTAACTAAAAAATGAAGCAGGGCTTTTTAAAATTATGCGTGCAGACCGGCTATATAAGTTTAAGGAAGGCTAAACGCCAAGCTTAACTTATTTACAAGTCACCCTTACCCATATATTATATTAGCAGCCGTAGGAATTAAAAATTGAGCTTACAATACCTTAGATAAAGACTACGGCTAGTCGGAATCGAACCGACACTCTCTATTTGGAAGACAGACATCCTACCATTAAATGATAGCCGTTGTTGATTATGACAAATTAGTATGAAACCTTCGTATGAAGCCCTTCGTATAAAGCCATAATTTAAGAAGACGACCATAATACTACTTGTTCCTCGTGTGGTATCACGTACCACACGAGGAACAAGTTTTTTCAGATAGCTCGTTTGAGTGCACCTCTCATCCCCCTCATCCCCCGGACGGGGATCTGGGGGATATGAAGTATCTTACGAGGCGCGCTCAAAGGAACTTTTCTATTTTTTATTTCGTTTCACTACATAAAATAAAACTAGGTGATCTAACCACAAGCAGTAATCACAATATTATACTTTCGCCCCAGAAACCTGGTACAGTGCTAAGCCCTAGCCTAAGGTCGAAGACGCAGATAAATAATAGACAGGATGACACTATTTGGCCCTCTTAACTTGAAGCTCCATAATTTTTCCCCCATCAAATCCTTATTTATTTTTTTTTTATTTTTTCGTTATTTAAGCCTAGCCGAAATAATAAAAATTTCTTAAAAATTTAAGAAGGGGTCACGAAGGAATGAGCTACCCTAAAAAATTATGCGCAAATATAAATTCCCTAAATTACCCATGGTAATTTTACCATAAGTAAGGCTTCGCCGGAAAAGAGGTGAATCGAACACCCATGTGTTAATACACAATATTTAGCAAATATCTCGCCCTACCTATAGCAACTTTTCCTAACCTATTTATTCTATTAATTATTAGCCTTACCGCGTAACCGCTACACCAGGACGGCATAAAAAAGTGTATTTTCTTTTTATAAGCCGGGAGCAGGACCCTGTTCTCCTCGGCTACTTCCTATACCCCCCCCCCCCTTAAGGGCAAAATAAAAAAAAAATGCTACCACTTATTTAAATTAAGTTAGGCTGCTTAAAAAAACCTTTTTTTTTTATACATGCATGTATGCACGCCGCCGTAATTTAATAAGCCGCAAAAATTATTTATTTTTTTGAGTGCACTTCTCATCCCCCTCATCCCCCGGAGGGGGATCTGGGGGGGGGGGATATGAAGTATCTTACGAGGTGCACTCAAACAACCACAACCCTGCCTGCGGCTCTTCAGGTGAGCCGCAGGCAGGGGCTTCGCCCGAATTAGATCGGATTCGAACCGACATCTACTTCCGTGACAAGGAAGTCCTTGACCAATTAAGTTACTAATTCATCTTTCACATAATTATTTTTAATTTAACGGGCATAGAGGCATAGATACTAGGTTACTATTAGCTAATAAGTGTACCCTTGTGTTATATAAGTTTACTTAATAAGCATCTTGCTTTTTAATGTGACATATGAAAAGAAACCAACTCAAACCAAACTTTTCGGCTACGTTTAAATTAAAGTTCCCCTGTATTAAAGAATAATATATATTTTAGGTTGAGTGCACCTCTCATCCCCTCATCCCCCTCATCCCCCGGAGGGGGATCTGGGGGGATATGGGGATATAGATTCTACTTCTCATCCCCTCATCCCCCGGAGGGGGATATGGGGGATATGAAGTATCTTACGAGGTGCGCTCAAACAAACAGGCTGGCTGCTCCTACTTTCTTAATTGTTTATAATAACCTTAGGGATAATTTAATATCTAGCCTATGTGAAAGATATTTATGAGAAGATTCCTGTATTATATAACCACGCCCGTGTATATAGGCTTTGCCGGATTCGAACCGGCATCTTAATGATTAAAAGTCACATGTATTAACCATTATACTAAAAGCCCTTCGAATAATTCACCTTAACTATTATATTAAATTACCCCTCCCCCTACAAAAAAACTTAAAGATTTATTATAGAGTTTGTTACCAAACCAAATCTTTAAGTACTTTTTTATATCCTTCGATATAAAACTTATTAGTTTTCACTTAAAAAGTTGTGTCGTAGCCTAAGAAGTAAAAACCCAGCACCGGTACCCGGATACTGGGTCTTTAATTTTTATATTATACCGCAAGCTCGTTATTAGAGCTTACGCACGAAAAAAAAGAAATAAACCCTGATTTTTTGGTTTTTTTTGTGCGCTAGCTAGCAGTAAGAATAAAAAATTACAAATAAGTCTGTTTGAGTGCACCTCTCATCCCCTCATCCCCCGGAGGGGATCAGGGGATATAGATTCTACTTCTCATCCCCCCTCATCCCCCAGAGGGGGATATGGGGGATATGAAGTATCTTACGAGGTGCGCTCAAACTCGAAGTAAAAAAAAAGCATGTCTAGGTGAGTCGACGAAGGGCCGAGAAATTACGGGAGCTAACCGCTAATCGACACAATTCTCTAAATATTCACTGCTACTTATTTACAACTGTAGGGGGTTTACAACGCGCATCTAATATGAAAAAGTAAAGAGCACTCAGATTCGAACTGAGAACCGGTAGGTTGAAGCTTCTTATTTTACCGGCATAGCCAAACTATCCTCTTTTGCTCTAGACGCCGAATGGCCTAGTATAGTAGCCACACGACGACTAAGATGTTCTCATTGTAGCCTCTGTAGGCTTCCCGCACGTTGTACCACTCAATACGTGGCCGCCTCAACGAAGCCCCTATCAGTTTTTCTAAAGATGGGACAGCACTTACAACCTATTGAACTTCAAGAGCACTCAGATTCGAACTGAGAACCGGAAGGTTGAAGCTTCTTATTTTACCATTAAACTATACTCTTTAAGGTGCATAGTATAAAAATACTATGCAACCATACAGCGGCTGCTACTACTGCTGCTGGCTGGCGAAGCATGCATGCCACCATAATAATTATTTATTATAGCTTACGCTTTTATAGAAAATAGCCAAATTAAATTTAAGACTAAGAGAAAATTAAATTAATTTATCGTATGCATATTATAGATAATTTTGATATTATTCACCTCCATCTAAATCACCTAAAGGTGTTGGTTCAGAGCCATCATTCACAACTTCGCTAGAATCTTGTTTAAATCTTTTATTTTCATGCCCCTCGCGGCCTACGGACGCTGGGTCGCGGAGCGAAGAAATAGGAAGGTTATTATATTTAGATTTAGCTAAATTAGCTTCCCCTTCAAGATATTCCTTAAGTTGCTCTAAACCCTCCTTTGTGGTGTTTTCACTATCTTCGTCGAAAAATGTAGGATAATCTTTTTTTAGATGTCTTGCTTCAGCATTAAACTCTTTTTGACTGTCTGGCAATTTTTTATCCAATTGCAGAGCTTTTTCTATATCTTTAAAATCTTGCCCATAACCTGCTAATTCTTTTTCCAGTTTTTCCTTTTGATCTTTGTTACTGGAATTCTCAGATTCTTCACTTTCATCTGAACGTTCACGTTTTTTTCCTGAAACGTAAAAAATATAATCTGAAATTATGAACCCCAGTAATAAATTGAAACATACAAAAAAAGTCATACAACATCCACAAAGTGTCAGTAAAGAATTCCACCCTCAACAAATATGTTAACTTAAAGGAGTTGAGTCATATTACACCCTATCTTCTATATGATATAATAAGAGTTCTCCACCTTTAATCTCCATTTCTCACGAAATGGTTCAGACTATGTCTTCATCATTATGAACTTAAATTAGATAGATTATATATTATATTATGGCGAAGCCCCTCCTAGCTTGCGCAGCCCCTAGATCATGGGGACGATAGACCAGGTCGCTAGGGGAAGAGTTAAATTTAAGTTAATAACAATGTAGGATATTGTATTCGTTTATATTAAATACTTTAGTCGTTGAACGTTCTTATTATTGGTTAATAAGCTCCGCTTCAAGTTTTCTTATCACCATAATAAAGTTAAAATAAACAAGTTTACTCCCGGGCGCCGTGCGGCTGGGAGCGCCCTTTGGGCGAGATGATAAGATGTTTCTTGAAATTTATCCTAATTAATCCTTGATACAACTAACTCATAGTATAGTTGCAACAAAGAATGGACTCGATTAATACTTTATTTTTTTTTATTTAACACCACATAATTACGAACAATATTACCATTAGGTAAAGAGTGTAATACAAGAAGACCCCTCTGCCTAATAAAAAATGTATTTTTTATAAGACAGAGTCGGCTACAGAGGGTAAAAAAAAAATAATAAAAAAAAATACATTTTTTTTTAGTTATTTTTTATGCTTCGCCCAGAAGAGACAAAGCTAAAAATATGATTCTATGCAGCGTACTCCTCATCTCATATTTTTAGTATTCTATCCTTGTATTCAGGTTTAAATACCAAAGCTCTTCCCCTTCTGGTTAAATGTTCACCGCTATCCAAAATTTTAGCTATTGCTTGCAATTTTTTTAAACGCAAACCTTTAGATCCATGTATCGGGTTATCTATAAAGTGTTTAGAAATAACTTCATTTCATAGCTTTTTACCGCCTAAAGTTATCTGTATAGATTCTTTACCGTGTACAGAAACCTTTAAGTTTGGGTTAAAATAATCAGCAAGTTCACGTAATAGATTACTATTATTAACGTGTTGAGAAATTTGTATACCCATTGACCCAAAATTAGATTTAGTTCTTAAGTATAAAGAACCATCTCCAGCTATAAATCCATTTATGTAATTCCCGCTCAAGGGTATATATGCAGAATTCCTTTTTATAGTGTGAATAGGAGGGAATTTAGAATAATCTTTTCGAAAAGAATTCATTCCCTTTGAGAGACTAATTAATAATTTTAAGTTATTCTCTAAACGGTGTAAGTTTTGTTCCATTAATTCTAAAGCTTGCAAAAAATCACAAAAGTCTAAAAACTTGGTACCTCTTAGAGGATACTTCAAAAAATGTTCTTTAATTAAACCCAGACTTCTTTTGTCTCGAACCTGGTATTCAGCGGTACCTCTCTTATCATCTACATTAACATAACCTACACCAAAAAAAGAATGAACCGCATTAAGTAACGGTAACTCATTAACTAGCATAGTAATTTTGAATCTTAACATAACAGTCATTCCAAATTTTGCTCTAGTATCCTTATTTTTAATTATCGAAAAACAACCCTCGGCTTCAGTTAAACCAGTTACAAAATAAGGATCTAACTTTATGGATTCACTATTACTATTAGTAGAATAACCCCTGTTGCTTTTAATATTAAATAGTTTAGGATACTTTTTACCCCCACTAAAACTACTAATGTTATTAAGCCGCGAACCAAATGTAAACGTCGCGCTTGATCTAAAAAAACACTCGCCTAATTTTTTAGTCAGGCTGCGCCTAAATGAACAAAAATAAACGAAAACAGCTATTATGTTTATTGTTAAATGTATTAAAAATAAAGTAAAGGTATATCCCAGGTGGTGATTGTCTGTTAGCGTTTTCATATTTTTAGCCTTACCTTAACCTAATAATAGGCAAAGGATTAGGCTGAGCGAATATATACATTTAAGTCAGCCTAAAGAGGATCTTATTTCCTTTAAAATCATCTAGTAAGATAATGGAGAATAGATCATTATAAGGTGGCACCTTTTACAAGGCAGCTAGAGTACATTTTACTCATTATGAGTATCACCGTATACTCGTTGCTCTTTTACAGTAAAAAAAAAATAACTACTGATTTAGATCCGCGATTGTCCATTGCTTTTTCAAGACATCCTTCTTTATTTTACCTTACCTTACACATTACTATAAGCCGCACTGATACTTTTCAGTGTTTGGTTAAGAAGGCTATTAGGATGTACCCGGAGTTTGACGATAAACCACCTGGATGCTGCCTGCTCACACAGCCCTATAGGTTTAATAATAACCCTAATTTAATTAAGTTTTCCTGTATCAAATGAGAAACCCTACGAAGAAGCAGAAAAAAAATTTTTTTAATCTATATTGTTTACACTAAAAAAGATATATCCCTTCACGGATTTACCGGTATCTAAATATCTACTAATAGTAGATATAGATACTTTATTAATATTAAGTAGATAAAGATATGCCTCTCTTATACTAGAAAAATTTAGAGTTTTGCCTGATTTGACCTCTTGTACCCTAATTGGTTTAACTAGCCTCCTTTTAATAACGTTGACATTTGAGATTATCTCCTTGCCTACTTCTAGGCAAGGTGACTCTGATTCCACTAAAACCCTTCTTGTATTCATATTACCTCTAAGTTTACGTATTTGGTCTATACCTTCAAGAGTCAAGTGTTTTTTGGCTATGATTAAATTAATAGCTTCACATCAACAAAGATAATCTTGCTCTTTTATACCTATTATTTTATATTGTGTAAAAAAAGGTATAATTTTTTCAACAAGGGCAGAGATATCAGAAACTATATAATCACCGTGGCGATGATCATTGGCAAGATAATACTTACCACACCCAAAGTATGTTTCTAAAAGAATAAGCAACTGCCTATCCCTAATATGTTGAGTTAATTGAAATCCAACCCTTACTCTATATCCTAATTTCATCTTGGAATCTTTACCAATGTTAAAGAAAAAACATCCTTCTCCTGAAGTAAAACCGGCTATTCAGAAAGGGTTTGGAATTTTAGGTGTATGTACAAGAAGTCTATTTTTTTGATTTATATTAGGAAATGCCTCTTGCAATTTTTTGGACAATCCTAGGTTCATAGATGCTTTAATAGCTACTATTTTTTCTAATCCTTCTAAAGTTAAATGTTCCTTACGCTGTATCAAGGTAACTGCTTCACGAAATAATAAATAGTCACCATATTTTTGGGTAATTAAGGGATAAATATCAAAGTGTTCAACTATTTTTTTAATCTCATTTAAAGAAGAAACAACAAAAGTTCATTTATTTTTACCCTGTTTATTTTGTCCGATACCCCCAAAAAAGGCTTCTATCTCCTTTAATATTGCCTTATCCTTAACATGTAGTGAAATTTGAAAAGCAGCCACCACAGCTCAACCTAAATTACAACCAGGATTTTCTCTTATAGTAATCATAAAACAACCTTCAGCATCTGAAAAACCTGTAACGAACCAAGGATCTAAAAAATTTTTTACATTATAGCTAGGCAAGTTAGAAGCTCTAGCTTTAGTTGAGTAGAAACGAGATGTTTGTTTAAAACCTCTACGTTTAGCCTGAAACCTCAACCTAACGGGTTCTATTAAACACTTTATATAAAGATGGTAGGCAAAGATTCTTCACAGGGCTACTGATAAAAATATTGCAATTATGTTAATTAAAGTTTGTTATCGCGCACCAAGCCCCTATCCCACCCCCTGGGGGAGGTAGGGATTAGGAGCACGATAACCATGAAGCTGACCTCAATTTTAAACTTTATTCCCTATTTCACAATAGGGTTCAGATTATGTCTTCGTTTTACTTTAATCTTATACTTCCTTTATTTGGGTAAAGCCAAAATATAACCACATAAAAATCGTATATTTTGTTTGAGTGCACCCCCAGGGGGGGGGGTGCACTCAAACTAAAGGCTGGAACTGCCCCTTATCCCGATCCCCCCAGAGGGGGATCGGTATAAGGGCAAGAAGGAATAGATTAATAAGGAATAGTTTAGTAAGAACCGCACCTCATTCCATTAAAATTAAAGTTGACGGAGGTACATTAGTGGAAGTAGTTTTAAAGACTAACTTCTAATCGTTGAGCGTTCTTATTATTGATTAATAAGCTTCGCTGCAAATTTACTTATAAAATAAGTATTTCTTGCAATTAAACCTCTTTAACCCCACTACAGTACTAAAATATATGGGGGGACCTTGAAATAAAAGACAGGCGACACTGTAAATGCGAACGTTATTATGTATTAAAAGTGGTACGTTTATGCTCTCTATACTTCACTCTCTTTAGTAAACTACCCTACTCTTACATCTACTTTCGTAAAACAACCTAATCAATATACCTAAGTTTAAATACACCTTTATAAGGGACACCTGTTCTTGCATTACGTGAAATAGATGCCTTATTCGCGTTACTAAACTCAGGGCTATATTCGTTAATAAACTCGGTAGCTTTAGTTAAAGAACCAAAAATTAAAACTTCCTTAGTCACTAAATTGGTTAATTCTACCTGTTTGCAATACTTAAGTATTGTTTCTTCCCTACTGGGTACAGATTTAGTCAAGTAATTTTTCCGACCCATTCTTATTTTATTCAAATATGCCTCCAACTCAGCTAAACTAATTAATTTTGTATTATATTCTCCCCCAGTTAGCACGTCGTCTGCAACAAAAAAGTGATTTAAATATAATTTATTCTTGTTGGCTAAATAACGCTTAAGAGCATTCTCATTACAACCAAGAATCTTCGCTAGATTCTTACGTCCGCTAACGATATAAATAAGCTCTTTGTTTTTGGCATCATAAAGATAAGAATTTCTCAGATTTTTAGAAGTAAGAGTACCCGGACTAGACCCTGCAATCTTTATCTCATTAAGTTCAGGGTTTAATTCCATAATTAACATTTGTTCTAAAGATAAAACTAAATTTTGTAAAGTTTTCTTATCTTTTGCTCCTGCGGAGCCCTCATTGAAACTAGAACCCCCAACTTGATTATCCCTGGGTATTAAATATACGTCAAGATTAAAATTAGCTAACCCATGCTCTCTGATAGAGACTTCTATTTTTCTTTGACCTACGATAGGTAACTGACCAAAATAACCATTTTTTAAACGTGTAGCTAAGTTAATAGAGGAACCCACATAACGATCACCATTTATTTTATTTGTAAATAGGTAAACTCCAGCACTACCTTCACCTCTCCTTAAAGGTTTACCTAATACTCCGGGTAAAGATAACTCAAAAGGGTAATTTAAACTAATAGGCTGAATACTCTTTAAAATATTGAAGTCCTCAAGCGTTAAAGAAAAATCAGGGTTATGTAGACTCATAATACGATTAATAAGATCCAAATTAATATTTAATTTTGCTAATTCCCGATCAGAATAGATTTGAAGAAACCTTTCTACTAGATAATGAGGATTCATCTCATTAACTTTATTCTTAGAGTTAACTTTATGTCAAAAATCAGCAGACTTACGTTCAGAAGCTAACCTTATCGTAGTAGAAAAAAATTTTTTATTAAAAGGATCCAGCCCTTTTAGGGCAGCCCAGGGTCCCCCGGCCCCATGGGGGATTGCGAAAAATAACCTTGGTAAACGGTCTCCCTGATTAAGTCAACTTGAAGAGAAAACAATTTTACTTGAACAACTCCTATGCACAACATTTTTATTAAATTTAGGTAGCTTACCAGCTACTTTTAAATACATATAACCACCTCATAAACGAAGCCGACTTTTATTGTTATTGTTTGATCCTATTATCACGTGTAAACCGTGAACAAAAGTTTGATTATTCAAGGATTTTCATCTTTGTTTAGACTATATCATCAGTACAATATGCAATATATGTACAGCAAAATTATTAGCCGTTGAACCTGCTTACATTAAGATTATTTACATTAATAAATAATATAAGGTGGCTGCATATTGTCTTATATAATTTAATTATTAATACTCCGTTAATCCCTACCCCCCCCAGGGGGGGGGTAGGGGGGGATAAAGCGAAGTATAAATAAATATAAGTTATATTAAGAGTTACATGCAATTAATATTGTTTGCTATTTAATTCATTACATACTTTAGAGCTTGGTTAAATATCTATTGATTCAAGCGTACCAAAAATATATGCATAAATTTAAATAGGGCCCTCACGAAATTTTACACTTTTTTTTATCTCTAATATATAGTGAGATTAATAATTATTCATATATTCTTCCTGTATTCATACCAGACTTTAAAGATTTTATTACTCTAACCCCTTCCCCGCCTTCCTATTCCGCCTGCTTCGCAGGCTCAAGGAGAGGAAGGGGTCGCGGAGCGAAGGTGTTAAATGAGATTTGTCTTTCACAATATTAGCAACTTGACAAAAATCTTTATAATCCATATACTTTATTCCTTGTAAATTATGTCTTTGAAAAAAAGGAATTATCTTTTCAAAAATATCACTAAATTTATATACAACAAATTTTACTTGTTCACTCCCCCCTCAGGGCCAGGACCAAGGTCCTGGCCCTGAGGGGCTGGTGAAACCGCCGTGCGTGTCCTACCTTATAAGAGGGGGAGGACAGAATTATTAACTATTGACCTAATGTGCTCTTAATTAAATTAGTCCGAGATTCTACCCTTATTCATACCCGATTTTAAGGATTTAATTTTTTTTACCCCTTCAAGAGTTAAATGAGATTTATCTTCCATAATCTTAGCTACCTCACAGAAACCACGGTAATCCATAGACTTAATACCGTGTAAAGGAAACCTTTGAAAAAAAGGAATTACCTTCTCTTTAATATCGCTAAATTTACGTACAACAAATGTGACACTATTAGGTCTAGCGGAAGCTTTGGAGATCTTTCCGCACTCTAAATATTCAGCAAATTTACTTAGTAAAAGCTCATCTCTTACATGTTGAGATACAGAAAATTCGAGGCTAACGCTAAAGCCTGATAGAATAGTTTTAGAATTTAATACACCTACATAAAAAAAACCTTCACCATCCGCAAAACCAGCTAATCAGTTAGGATTTCCTATACCTTCAAAACGAACTACTGGACGAGAAACCGGTAGAACGGTAAAGAAGTTCATCCTTAATGTATCAGATAACCCTTCTCTATTCATTGAAGCTTTAATACTTAAAATTTGCCGAACACCCTCAATTTCTGAGTGAACTTTTAAATTCAATAAATTAACGCCTTGTCTAAATAGAAGATAATCAGCTCTCTTTTGAGTTAGCAAAGGATATTTATCAAAATGAGGTATAATAACATTAGTTATATCCCGTAAAGATTGAACCATATAGGTTACCGTATTACTTTTTTCCCATTCATAAATTGTACCTACACCAAAAAAGAAATGTATTTTTCTTATTAATAAAAGATCTCGGATATGTAAATTAATCCTAAATTGAGGTGTAACCCCTCATCCTGATTTTGAGGTTCTTTTTTTAGATACTCTCAGACTAAAGCTTGACTCTGCATCAGCAAACCCTGTTACTCAATAAGGATTCAGCAGCTCCCGTTGTTCTGTTGAGTATAATCTTTTCTGAGCTAGTCAACCAATTTTGGAAGTACTTTTCTTAGATACTTTTAGACTAAAACTAGATTCTGCATCAGCAAAACCCGTAACTCAGTAAGGGGGAAGTTTCGATTCTTTTTTTAATCCAGACAAACCTATAACCGCGGTGGAATATTGTCTTTTATCCTTCGACCCAGGTCCGGTACCCAGACATAGGGTCTGGACGGAAAGGTTAATAAAAGTATTTTTAAATTTACCTAACCCCCTCCGAGGATGCGCAAAACCCTTATCTTCCTTCGGAAGAATATAAGCATTCGATAAACCCCCGCAAGCAACCATAGGAATAATAGAAGAATAATGATAATATATAATACAAAAAAATATGTAATGAAAGCCTGTTCCGAAAAAAAAACATGTACCGAAAGCACCATCACTTATAGTAAAAGATGATACATTGTATTCAATACCTTGGAACATTGTAAAAACTACAGCTAATAATACTGTTGCAACTGAACCATATAATGAACCTATTCTCTCTCCTTCTATTAAAGAATGGTGGGCTCATGTCACCGTTGCCCCACTAGACAGCAGAATTACCGTGTTTAGTAAAGGTAGTTCAAAAGGGTTTACAGGTTCTATACCTATAGGTGGTCACATAGCACCTAACTCAACAGTAGGAGTTAGCGCACTGTGAAAAAAAGCTCAAAATATAGCTACGAAGAATAAAGCCTCCGATACTATAAAGAGTATAACTCCTAGATTTAGCCCTTTTTGTACAGCTCGTTTTCATAACCTTTACCCTTATATTTAAAGATAATATTAAGGGAAAGCTGGTTATATACTATTAGGGTAGATTTAATAAGGATAACTAAATATACACTACTATATAGAATAAAAAAATCTTTTTTTATTCTACATTAATAAAGGTACTTAGTTCCATTCTTCCTACCACCCCTCTCGAGGCAGCTAGAGTACATCTTAACCCACCCTAATTATCTTACGGGTGGGGACTACCATCTACTCGTTGCTCTTTTCCCACTCTTCATGTGAGGTTAGATCCGCGATAATCCTTTCCTTTCGTCACCATAGGAATTTTTACCTTACCCTATATGATTAATATAAGCCATTTTTCGCACTTTTCAGCGAAAATTTGGTACCCTTGGCATAGGATGTCCCCGGAGTTTGGCAGAATTATACGCCATACCTTGGCTGCTTAGACCAGGCCTATATAGCGTATGATCACCTAAAAAAGTAGCCTCTGATATAATATCTCTAAATCAAAATGACATAGCTGAAACTAATAATAGTAAAGCTATGTAATAGATATAGTAACTATTGCTAAAATTATGCATAGATAATGCAGCACTAGTTGTTAAGTTTAATAAACAAATACTTGTGTACAGCGGTCATGGCGAAGGACTTACTAAATGAAACGGATGATCTTGAAAATTACTTCTTATTAAGTTTGTCATATCATTAATAGCATTAAAGTACAGTTAGTTTGATTTATAGATACCTTGGATAACCAAGAAAATTGAAAGGAAAGGAATAAAAGGGATAATCGTTTGTTTACTCTTTTTACAACTAAACTATCCTATACCCTTAAGGTGAATCGAACACCCTAGATACATATTAATAATGATATCTACTCTCCCTATGCGTTTTAAGGGTTTAGGGGTTGAAAGATGACAACACCCTCGTTAACGCTAACGTTTTATATACTAACTTGCTTTGTTTTTTAATCATAAGCCTACAAATTAGTTCCTCTTATCAAAAAAAAAATAGACTTTTTTTCTTTAGTTTGAGTGCACCTCGTAAGATTCAGATCCCCCCAGATCCCCCTCCGGGGGATGAGGGGGATGAGAAGTAGAATCTATATCCCATACGGGGATGAGAGGTGCGCTCAAACAAACGATTATCCTTTGTTTACTCTTTTTACAACTAAATTATCATTAGCCCTTAAGATGAATCGAACATCTATCTCAGTATTAACAGTACCGAGCTCTACCGTTGAGCTATAAAGGCTAAGAGAGAAACAACACCGAGAAAGTTACCATAGGATTTCCTCGGGGATTACCATTGGTCTACCTAAAGGCAGTTCCGTCCAAAGATAACCATATTTCTCTCATATTGTAAGTAACCACCAGCTCCCTGTACATCAGAAAATGAACCCTCACTTACTTTTATGGTGCACCATGAGTAAGCGGTATACAATGTCTAAAAAACAAGAAGTTTGCCCCTACCAATACAATCCCCCTGCGGAAAAAGGGTACACCGTGCGCAGCATAAAAAAAACCAACCTAGGAAACAAGAGATTCGAACTCTTAAAAGCACTTAGCTACTGAGTTTACAGCTCAGCCCTTCTTACCATAAAGGGAGTTTCCTTTTGAAGGAGGTGCCTTCAATTTACCCAGTTCTAGCTAGAATAAATAAACACAACACCTCCATAAGAATATCTAATTAGACTTCTTTCCTAATTTTTTGAAGTTTCATACTTAAGTCTGTTAAAGTGAGCGACTCATCTTTAGTTCCCCCCCCCCTCTCGGCCCAGGCCTAGCGACCTGGTCCTAGGCCGAAGGGCGGAGGGGGGGGGATAGGGATTAGGTGCGCGATAATAGCTTGCGCCTTGAAAAAAAAAGTATAGTAGTGCTTCGCATTCGCAGCCAAAAAAGTTTCCTACCTTTATTAAAGCGCAGGCCAAATAAAGGAGGGGAACTACTTACTGCTGCTACGCAGCCATAATAATTCCCCCCCCCCTCTCGGCCCAGGCCTAGCGACCTGGTCCTAGGCCGAAGGGCCAAGATCATTAGTCAAAATCTTCATTAAATGCGCCGGTAGTGGGTTTATAGTGGCTTTAGTGGATTTATAAATTCCATTACCAGACGACTTCCTATGCTAATACGTTACCTACCTATCATAGATAACGTGTATATAATTTCTCTTACGAGTCGGCATATATACGGCATTATTTTATGTTAAAGTTCATTAATCCCGCGCAACTTCCACTACGAATATAGAAATCCAACTAAGAAAAAGGAAAAAAGCCAAAATAAAATATACATCTTAGCCCGGAGGGCTACCCAGGGGACTCCTTGAGTCAGCAAAGCTGACGGAAGTCCCCGAGGGGCGTCCAGATAATTCCCTATTTTTTATTTATTCCCTCGCTCCACTTCCGTCCTGCAAGCAGGACTCAAGGAGTGGAGCGGGGTGGGGGAGGGCCAAGAAGCTTTTCCTTTGGAAATAATATATCTACCCTTGTAGGGAGTAGAGTTTTTACCGTTTAATTTATTCATAATAGTAGAATTACTAGCATTTAAGGCCAGAGCAGCATTCCTTGCAGAAGGGTATACAATAGTTAAACCAGAATTTATATCTAATACGTAAACAGCTTGGGCAGTTGAACTAGCTTCAAGTTTCTTGGCACGGGTCAGGATAGATTGCTTAAACTCTGGTTTTTTGATTATTGAGTCTAGTTCTTTTTGTAGACGTGATATTTTTAATTCCAAAGTTTTTACTTTATTACTTAAAGCGTTTACAATAAATTCCCCTAAACTTAATCTCTTTTGACCCTTGTTATATAGCCTGAGCCACCAAGCTTTTCTTAATTTTAATCGAGTAGCATTTGTAGTTAACCTGCCCAATGATGAACCAGCCTTACTACAGATATTATAAAAAGGACTAAAAGTATTTATGTAGTATTGCTCTCTAGCTATACAATCCGACTTGTCGCAATATTCTAAAATTTCGTCTAAAATTAGAATATCCATACTTTAGTAAAGCTTTGTAAAGAATACTCTTATTCTTTAGGAGCTCCTTATTTAGTCACTTAGGTGAAAGATAATACCGGAATCTACGAGATAAATCTACTGAGCTTCCAATGTAAGAACGTCCACTAAGTTCATTCACAAAACGGTAAACACCTGGTTTACCCTTGTTATCGCTGAAAATGGTTATTTGTCCTGCAAATCCGTGTAATCTTTGGCTACTGCCCTATTAGTTATATACTTATGCTAGATGGCGTTACATAGTTACGCTTAAAATTTAACCAAGAAAATCCTACATTAAAAGGATTTCATTTACTTCTTCCCATATTCCTATGCAAAAGAGTTGAACCACAAATATACCCTAAGATATTATCCACCTTTAGGTAGTGTTTTTTATTATTTTATTTTTTAATTGTGATCATGCAGTTATAAGACTTAGCCCCACATATAAGAAAGAAGGGTACCCTTTTCAGGGCTAGTAGAATACACCTTAATTACATAGAATACGAAATTATATATATAAATATTTTTAATATTTTATGTAACAACTACCGTATACTCGTTGCTCTTTTACAGTAGAGTAATTATCGACTACTACTGATTTAGATCCGCGATTGCCCATTACTTTTTAAAGTAACTTTTAATTTATTACCTTACCTGAAAAATAAATTAAGCCACTGATATATTTTCATATATTGTTTGGTATCAAAAGTATTAGGGTGTCCCCGGAGTTTGATAGTTAGAGTCCAAGATCATAATTACTCAGAGATACTTAGTACATTGGACCAATTTGAAATAGAGATTTAATAAGGTACAGATAGTTCCGGATTCAGAGATTTAATAAGTTACCAGATGGTACGGCATCTAGATTTTACTTATATTTAACCCAAGATTATTTATATTAGTTATATACCTTTTTTAAATTTTTTATAACTCACCCCGTTGAGACCAGCCGGATTTGAACCGACAAAGCTTAAGGAAGGAAACTAAATTTAAGGACCAAAAAATTACTCTTTCATCAATAAATCTAGTACTAAGGTAGGTGAGTATCCATTAACCCACCATTTCGCCTCCTCTTAAAAGTTTTTCCAGTTAAACTAAAATCCCCTAACCTTTGGTTTTAAATGCTGAAAGCATTTAAAACCAAAGGCCGGTCCCTTGTCTTTGACAATACTTATAGTTTTAGCTATAAATAATGCGTATGTGAACTCTAAAGAGCAGAGCAGGACACACATACGGACCTATTTTATGTTAAAGTTAATTAGCCCCGTGCAACTTCCACTACACGAACCGTATTTCGACTTAACACCAATTGCCGTCACGCATACGAAGAACCCTATTAAAAGAATGTAATCCGTTCTTACATGGACTTAAAATAAGAAAGCAAACTTATTGCGCATACAACTTTCAGCATGTGACGAGTGGTTAGTACCAATCCAAGGTTATATTCACCGTGACATGGTGATTCACGATTACTAGCAATTTCTTATTCAAGCAGCCGAGTTTCAGGCTACAATCCATATATTTTTTATCCATTTTTTGTAGGGTAGGGATCCGGTTAATATCTTCGAAGATGCCTTATTTGTGGTTTTCCCTTACGAAGGTCAGTATCCCCCCCTCCGAACCGTACTTGCACCTTTCAATGCATACGGCTCTCCCCCTCAGACTCCTATACGAGACGGGTAGGGTAAGAATTGAGTTACTATTTGATCTTCTGTGAAGGACTTAGTTTATTGGGATCAATTTTATAGCTACATTCAGCTCAACAACCTCCTTTTTAAAAAACTTCGACTGATTGCCTACGAGAATTTGGTACCTCAAATGTGATACTCCCCCGATCCTTTACTTTTACGTCGTTATGATTCTCTGAGCTGTCTTTTTGTCGGTGATCTGGTAATCCTGGTCCACTCGTTGTGAAGAGAGTTTACAGTCTTCCATTCACCCTAGTCTACAGACCTTTTTGGTGGTTATGAATGCTAGTTGCTCTTTGTGCTCAGGTAGAAAAACCCTGCATTCTTGATCTTTTACTCAATCTTCAATTAGTTCAACCCCAGGGGTTGATCAGCGCGTCCGATCTCTCGCGTATTTTATGTGCATTCCTCCGAAGGCTCTGCCCCTTGATTTCTTTTTGAACCAAATAATTTTAATAATTCTTAAGAAATCAATTGGCCTATGGGACAGACGGCTACTCCTGCTTGGAATTTTTGCCTGCTGCCTTGTTATCCTGCCATATATTGACGTGGGTTTCTCATTCCTTACCCGAGTATTGTTAACCAATACTAAGGAATTTGCCTAAAGGATAAAATTATTTGATCAAAAAGATAAATATACGATAGTTTTCGCTTGGTTTGGGCGGCCCTTGATTATGAGGACATAGTTGGAACCCGCACTAGGGCTATGTTCCTCATACCGATTCAGTTTCTTTTTCCCTTCTATACTATTCGTGCTAAACAGTCTTTTACTTTGCTATGCTACGTACTATGCTTGATGATTTTTTAGGCGTGTCTGAGGCTGACTCCCTTTACCTTCCTGGAAAAGCTACTATGAAGTCTCCGAAAGCTCTCTGACTAAAAATACTTGGATTTTAGTCAAGAGAGACTCTCCCGAGTTCCGGATCATACGTCAGTATGTCTACTTAGGCCAGATGAAAATGTTCTTCTCTGCGAAGATTGTCCTTTACCAGCAACTTTCTACCGGTTACCTCAAGACACCGATAGATGGTAAAGCAGGGCGTGGCGTAGTGTTTTTGATACGTTCTGTCAGCGCAATTTGAACATTAATCTCACTTAATTGCTGTTCAGTTCACTATCAAGTTGGATCCCTGGTGGTAGCTTTCCACAACTTCATCAATCTCTTCAGCCATATAAACTTTAGCTCGCACGGGGGTTGTCATTTTTACATTCTTTACTACCCAAGAGTTGCCCCCGCACTTTACATTACATGCTACACTCCCCTCTCTGTCACCAGATCTTCGAGGAAATAAGGCGACACCCTTTTAATTCCGAGGATAAGTAAGTTGCTTTACTGATAAATTGTGCAATCAGGTCAGTGCCTTTACTATAGCTAATTGTAACCAAGAAGTTTCTTGCATCTTTGTATTACGATTGCATAGTTGCTGACGGGCGTATGATACGTTAAACGGCGCACTGAGGTTAGCTAAAACTCGAATTTTCGCATCTCTTTGTTATGGTATATGTGGCACGTCTATAGCCCACAATATTACATAGCGATCAAATTTATCGTACAAATAAATAACCAAGTAAATATACTTTTATCCTTATTGCTACTCATTCATTTTAACTTTGATCTTTAAAATTTTAGCCAAACCTTCCGATGTTAAATGAGCTTTGCTTTTAATAATTCCAGCTACTTGTTTAAAATCCCTGAAATCTAAACTTTTTTTACCTTGTATTGGATGTTTTTCAAAAAAAGGTATTATTTTTTCTTCAATGTCTGAAAATTTGACAACTTCAAATCTTACAGAATCATTATAAAAATAAACATTGTTTATCTTATCATTCAAATCAAAGTAAGTAGATAGAGATTGAATTAAAGCTTTTTCTCTAATATTTAATCCTATTCCAAATCTTAATTGAACTCTTTGATTTAACAAACTAGTTCCCCGCAAGGGGGAACTTGTTCCACCCGAGCGAGGGAACAAGTTCCCTCCCCCGGAGGAACTAGTAAGAGAAGCACTTATTTTTATATTAAAGCTACTGTCTCCACTAGCAAACCCTGCCATTCAGTTTGAATCAGGAATACCCTGAAAAATATAATTAGCTTTATTAACTTGTAATTCTTTCCAATTAGGAAACGCTTCTATTAAACTTGTATTAAGCCCTAGATTTAATGAAGCTTTAATACCTACTAAATTCAATAAACCTTTTTGAGATAAATGTTCTTTAAGTAGAATAATATTGAAAGCTTTTTTAAATAAAAGAAAATCAATTCGTTTAACAGTTACGAGAGGGAAATTATCAAAATGATTTATAATAACTTGTAATTCTTTAATTGAATCAACACGATATTGTATAGAATTTTTACTGTGAATATGTATTTTCCCAACACCCAAATAAGATTGAATATTTTTTAATAACTCTAAATCTTTTTTATGAAGACCAATAGCAAATACAGGTTTTATTCTTCAACCTGTACTATATTTACTATTAGGCTGAATTAAAATAGAGAAAGAAGACTCCGCATCTGAAAATCCAGTTAAAAATCAAGGATTTACAGTCTTATTTTGAGGAGTAACTATTGGCTTGCGGGGCAGGATTGAAGTATATCATCTTACTTTATTTATTTGATTAGAAAGGATTTTGACTTGATAACTTCTCTCGAAGCCCATTAGATTCGCACGCATTGGCGTTGCGAAGAGGCAGAACCTCATACACCTTAACACTGTAGGAGAATTTCCTCCAATGTAACTACCGTCTACTCGTTGCTCTTTTACAGTAGAGTAATCATTAACTACTACTGATTTAGATCCGCGATTACCCATTTCTCTTTCGATTATCTTCTGATTTGTTACCATACATGAGTGATTACTTCATCCACATATATATTTTAGTATATAGCTTGGTATCAGAAGCTTTAGGGCCTCCCCGGAGTTTGATAGTTTACCCCGCAAAGATGATTTCCAAGATCATCCAGCAGGCCATGATGACTTGTCTTAGTCCCTGTTATCAAATCCAATATAGCAGATGATGTAGCTCTATCAAAATATTTTTACAAATAAAGCTCAGGTTTACGTTAATTCCATGGCTTTTGCCACAGTTTCACAACATTAACTGGAAACAGCCGTGCAACACTTGTATGAATAAACTTCCTAAAACTAATTGAGAATAAATATTAACTTTATAGTAGGTATTACCTTTACTAAAAAAGAAGAGATATTTGTTCACCCTTATATTTTGATTACTTTATTCTATTCAAATTGTGGTAAGATTTTTCGTGGATCATCGAATTAAACAGTCGAGATAGGTAGGTCCTCTCGAACTTTCCCCCTCTAAGAACCGTACGTGCGACTTTCATCGCATACGGCTCAAACATAAATTTTCCTTGTATTCACTACCTTAACTAGAAAATGCGTAGGATCAAGAAATTTTTACGCCGCATGTTAAGTCAGCACCCTCTCGGGTTAAGTTTAAATAAAAAAAAGGAAGTAGTCTTCTCTACTTTTTAAAATAGTGTTGACGACTTTATATCTCGTATTTTTTTTAACCCTTCATCGGTCAAATGACCTTTTTCCTTAACTATATCCACTACAAGACAAAGTTGTTTAAAACTTCTTAATTTAGTTCCAAAGAAAGGATATTTCTCAAAAAAAGGTATAATGATATTAATTATATCTTTAACACCTGAAACCTTGAAATCACCAGCCAATGAAGTTTTTCTTAATGAAAATTTACCACAACCAAAGAAAGATTTGAATTCTTGTAATAAATTTATATCTCGGGAATGTTGAGTTAATATGAATCCTAATGTCACTTGTACACCGCTATTAAGACGTAAATTATTAGCCAAAGTTACAAAAAAACAACCCTCACCTTCTGCAAATCCTCGTACTCATTCAGGGTTAAGTTCTCCCTTAGTATTTTTAGGTCTTGAATAAGCAATAGTATTTGGGAAAGCCAAATTTAATTCTTTAGATAACCCTCTATTAAGCACGGCTTTAATATTAACAACTTCCTGTAAATCTACCGGTTTCAAAGTCCCTTTGTTTAATATTAATATAATTTGCTTAAAAAGCAAAAAGTCAGCTCTCTTTTGAGTAACTAGTGGAAATTTATCAAAGTGAGGTATTATAGCGGTTACAATATCTTTAATTGAGCTTACTTTATAACGATACATATCATTTCCATGTTTATATATTCCGCCAACCCTAAAGTAATCCTTCAATTTAAGTAAAATATGTTTATCTGAAGCTTGTAAAGCTATCTCAAAACTTACATTGATTACATAACCTAATGAACGCGAAGAATTTTTGCTAATAGATACCCCAAAACTCCCTTCAGCGTCCACTAATCCTGTGATATATCAGTTAGGTAATTCAACATTTACTAATGAATTTTTTAAATTTTTCATTTTTTTATTTTTTTTAATCATAATATTTCCGAAATTACTTGCAAGTGTTCTTTACTTAGAGTTAATTTCTATAACTTATTTTAAACCAGTCATAGTAAGAAAATATCTTGACTTTTACCCCTTCGGCCTAGGACCAGGTCGCTAGGCCTGGGCCGAGAGGCAAAAAAAAAGTAGTTTTTGCTATTATATTGTTTATTATCTTGTTTATTATCTTGTTTATTATTTATACACATTTTAGAACCATATTATCCTCTTGTCTTTTTTTTATTAAACTCTATCCTAGAAAGATTTTTATTGCTACATATAATAAAATCTTTCAGGCATTCGCTTTTTAACTTCTCCTCTACCCTAACCCCGATACGTTAATTTGTTAATATATAACGCCTCCTTATATTTTATCACTTGCTAATGAGATATATTAAATACTACATTAACCGCCTGATTCATATCTAGGAGGGATAAGGGTTTACCGTGTTCAGATTGTAACACTTCCATGTAAAAATTAGGGGGGTAACTTTACTCCAGTGGCTTACGGTTCTATAGATATATTAGTACATAAAATATATCCCATACCACAAATTTTCAAGTAGTGTAATGAAGCTTCAAACGTTACCTTGACTTTCGCTCCCCATAATTTACACACGCTAGCTCCCCTGGAAGATTAAATAATCTTACATTTAAGGATACATTGTCATTGAAGCTTCGAACTTATCATTACTGATAAGCACGTTCAACTAGCGTTAACCCTAGAACAAGGTTAGTGGATTCGAACCACATTGTTACTATCCGCTTTGCACGTCGCACACATACTTCACTACTGGTGTCAGAAACGGTCTAGTGATTCAATTTGGATTAACTAGGAGTTATTATTAGCGTGTATCTAACCATCCCCTATAAAAGTTTCTTAGTCTTATTAAGGGAATGTATCCCTCCTCCTTACGAGCCCGTCTAACTCGTTACCAAATCCGACTGTACATTTGGACAGACATTTCAGCCTTACCCCGGTGAACCAGTCTGTAGCGACATCTATAACTGCCGACGGTCTTGGATTAAACTATCATTTCTATGATTAGTCAAAATCTTACTTTCGTGTAATTTTAGGATATCTTTAACCGTTTTCACCTAATTTTTCTACAAGTATAAAACAGTTCGGTTATAACCTTATCTCTGTTCCTCCATTATATTCTTATTTTTTTGAAAGACAGGAATTCTTTTAATTATATAACCTTTAAGGTCGGCGGGTTGCCCATCGTCTAAAAGGGTTTTTAAAGCTTTAAAATTAGCTCCTATTGCCATTAAAACCTCTTTTAAAGAATCTACAATTAAAATTTCTCCGTTTGGTTTTTTTATCTCATATAGACAACTCATCTGTGAAGATATTACTCTGTCTTTATTAATATCTCTTACACGACCATCATTTAGATATTCTATTAAAGGTTCTGCATTTATTATTTTTTCTTAGCGGAGCTACCCCCGGGGACTCCTTGAGTCAGCTCTGCTGACGGAAGTCCCCGCGGGGATCTCCTCCTTACTTAATAATTCTACTGAACCTGAAAAAGTGGAAAGTCTATAATTATTCATACTATAAGATAACTTCAACAATAAAGATCTTATTTCATCATTTTTATGAGAACCGTTGAAAACTGCGAAACAAATAATCTTAAAGTCTTGGAAATCTAAACCTTTTTTGGTTATGAAAGAGATATTGTCAAAATAGGGAATTAAATAGTTATTTAATACTCTAATATTCTTTATAAGTAATATTATGCTAGGTTTACCTTTTTCCCTAGCACCTACTTTATTAATTGTAATAGTTTTAGTCGAATTTAACTTTAATAAAGAGTATTTATCAAAACCTAAATTATTTACCAGGAACTCCTTTATTTTCTCAAACAAAGGCGTTTGTTCTACTGAAGCCGAAATAGAGAATATAGGCTCTAAATCTGTCCTAGATAGAAAGAAAGATGCGTCACCCTCTATATATCCAAGCAACCACATCTTAGTAATAACAATTTTATGATCTGCTGGCATAATAGTGTTAGTACGTTTGGTGTTCATACTATTCTTAAGTTCCGCGTCGCCCCGAAGGGGCTATGCTGAACATCCCCGGCTCCGCCGGGGAAGTTCTAATAATTTAGATGCTAACTCTTCCGACGCACCTTTATCAGACTTCAATAGATTTTTATCTCTGTTTTGGTAAAGATAAAAAGCCTTTTTATAATTAAGATAATCAAGATACTTAGTGGAATTAAGGTTAAATTCATCATAAATTGAAATTAAAAGAGAAGTACCTTCAGCATTAGTAACTGTGAATACACATTTATCTCCAGTTAACCTAATGTTTCCTATATTTAATTTTGCCCCTTCGGCCTAGGCCCAGGACTAGTCCTAGGACCTAGGCCTGGCCCGAAAGGTTGAATATACTCTAAAACTTTTAAATCATCCTTGTGTAATTCTATACTAAAAACGAAAGTAATCTTTTTTACTCCATTGTCTGAATTTAAGACAGGCAGTATTCAAAAACTACCTTCTGCATCTGAAAATCCCACAAATCATTGATAAAATTCAGATAAAGATTCATTCCCTCCGGGATCGTAGATCCCTGGGTCGCCCTTGGGCGAAGATTTAACTGAAATTCTTTGTGTACTTATATTAGCCTTATAATCCAAATTAAATATATCGTCATTTAAATTATAAGCTAATGCGTAAGGCTGTAATCTGAGTAATAAACCAGCCATTCAATAATTAAGAATATAATTAACCTTATAGAGAGGGATTCGAACCCCCACTGCATTATTTCATACACGATATTCAGTTCCTGCGTTGCCACATTACTCTTGAGGTGAAATGCTTACACTTTCGTTTATAGACTAAGGATTAACCTAACCTATGGCATTCATCATTTTCTGCAAAGACTACTAGGGTCCCTAATCCTTTTCGTGCCGCAATGCCTTCGTCCTTCAACGTCAGTTTTTACATAAGAGGCTGCCTTCGCCTTTATCCGTCCTCTAGGTATCAAAGAATTTAAACTCTCCTCCACAAGTTCGGCCCCTTCATATAAAACTCTAGCTAACTAGTTACCTTTTAGAGGTGGACATTAGCCGTCTAGGTACCCTTTAACATGGCTATTTACATTCCGACAAAAATGCAAATCGACCAGATTTATCATAGCGCTAAGAGATAAAATTCTTATACAAATTTGCCGCATAGATTACCTACCTCTATTCATACCCTCCTTAATTTTTCGTATTTTGGCTACTCCTGTTTCAGTCAAATGAACTTTATTTTTCATTAGACTTGCTACAATACTAAAATCGGAAAAATCCTTAGCCTTATCACCAAGGATCGGATATTTTTCAAAAAAAGCTAAACTTTTTTCAACATCTGAAAATTTAAACACTTGGAATTCGTAAACGTCTCTTATTCTCCTTAATTTACCATAACCAAAATATTCATTTAAACATTTCATTAATAGCTCATCACGTATATGCTGAGTTACAGTAAAAATTAAATAAATTTGATAGCCAGTAGTATATAAATTAGATTTATTTATACCAACCATAAAACAACCTTCCGCAGAAACAAAACCCGATATTCAATTGCTGTCTGGGATACTAACCGAAAAGTTGATATTCCTTACAGCAGGTATTATTTCAGGAAAAGCCTTTTTCAATTGTTCGGATAAACCTAAATTAAGTGAAGATTTTAAAGCAACTATTTCTAAGAGACCCTTTGAATTTAAATGCTCCTTTTTAATTACCAATTCGTACGCTTTTTTAAAAAGCTCATAATCAGCTTTTTTTTGCGAAACTAACGGATAATTTTTCAAATGATTTATAAGAACAGCTAGTTCATCAGAAGTTTGTATTCTATATTGAATAAGATTTTTACCAGAGTCATGAATATTACCTACACCTAGAAAATCTCTAATTTTTTCTAATAAAGCCCTATCTTTAACATGAAGATTAATCTGGAAAAATAGTTGAACTCTTCAACCTAAAGCTCTATTAACTTTTGTTAAAGAAATCCTAAAACAACCCTCACCGTCGATAAATCCAGACAAAAATCAAGGATTTATAGATATTTGCTTTTGAGGATTGGATGTAGAATAAAACTTAACCTCCTTTTTATGTAACACCTTAGAAAGGATTCTGATTTGATAGTTTCGTTCGAAACCCATTAGAGTACACCTTAATCGTTTATTTAACCGACTATTACCATCTACTCGTTGCTCTTTTACAAACAATTTAATATTTGATTTAGATCCGCGATAACCCATTGCTCTTTCGATTATCTTCTGGCTTATTACCGTACCTGAGTAATTACTTCAGCCTCACACATATTTTCATATATGGCTTGGTACCGGAAGCTTTAGGGCGTTCCCGGAGTTTGATAATATAAGTAGGCACTCATGTAGTTTCCTACACCACACAGCACCTAATTAAGATGAATAACACTAGTCCCATACGTATTACCGCGACTGCTGGCACGTAATTGGTCAGGGCATAAGATATATATCTGTCATTATCCAATATATACTAAGAACTTTATTCCTAAAAAGGATCCTCTACTATTCCGTACTATCTACAAAATTATGCAAACTCGGGAATATTAGTTCATATGAATTATAGTCCGTTCGTCCAAGTTGCCAGTTCAGCCGTTAGTAGGGTAGGCGCCCAGCTTTGTGCCTATATGCCTCCTATTTATTTAATTAGGAAGTTATACAAGCAGTGCACCCCCCGTCCGAACCGTACGTGCGCCTTTCAACGCATACGGCTCTCCCCTCGATCTTCCACACGAAGAGGTATGACTGGTGACGAGCCAGTTACTATCCTTACGGACAGCACGGAAATTAAGAATAAACGGGGACGCGATTATTCTTCTTATTACTTTTTACTTCCGAGTTCAGCGCTCGAATGAGGCAATGAGTCGGTGTCCTAAAATAAGGGTAACGTTTTCGTCTAGAAGGAAGGCCTCATTCTCCCTTCAGAGGTCTTCCATTCCAAGGTTGGAAAGTGATTCTTGTAAGATAGATGAGCATACCGTTCTCCCAGCCACAATGGCTTAGGGCTAGGTTCAGGTCCTACTCCATGCTTCCAAGACTTTATCCACTATTTAAGCGTAACTGGCCACAGTTACGCCCAATTGATCGAGCTGACTCCCTTCAAAACTCCCCGAACCAGAAGGTAGTTTTTACTATGAAGTCTCCGACTTCTCAACTTACTTTACCGTTAAGCAAGTAAGACTAGGTTTCATGGTGTAGCAAAAAGAAAAATTCGGGAGGTTGACTGACTCCGCTTCTTTCTCTTTTTACATTAATATTGATTTCTTGTGTTTTTTTTTTAAAATTGCGAGTATATTACCCAGAGAGGTACTTTCGGTGTCTTTTTTATGAATAGTCTAAAGGTGTAATGATCTATTTATAGAACTATTCTTCTTAGATTTCTGATAGAAAAGGTAAGGAGCAGATATAAATTTCCGAGGCTTTCCCTCACAGGAGCCAGAGCTCGGATTTCTTTCCGCAGGAACTTGCAACTACGTGTGTCCTACAGTACATGGTTTTCCTACGTTTCCAAATATCTTACCCTTATCTCCTCATCATTATCTACGAATGAGTCCTTAGTAGTTAATCCTTTTTGACGGTATTCATGAATCTAAGAGACTTTCCTTGGTACTTCCCTGTGTGGACGTCAATGTGGCAACTTCTACAGAGTGGCACCTGCTTTCTGTTGATCCTGGCCATCATTTTATCAAAAGGACTAAGCTTTACATTAATAGTTCTAATATGTCTAAGATGGTGCATTTCCACTCTCTCCTCGGATCCACAATTCGCACAGGCCATGTCCAATGAACTTATCGTGGAGATCTTTCTATCTACGATACTGAAGGGATCATAGAAGCCAGAGGCTCCCAGGAAGCTCATCGGACTTCGGCTAAGTACCGGCCCTATAAAACTTATAATTTTCACTTTTCCGTCTTTTTTTTTTATACTCATCTTTATGTGCTTACCATACCGGCTCAAGAAACTCGCTTTGTTTAGCTTTAACTTACGACTGATCGTTTTACGCAGACTCTCCCGTAGTATTCACACAATCTTGTTCAATCTAGGCCTATTGTCCGCGAAGGTGTAATAGTTGGTTATTCCTTGCAGTATAGCTAGATATCTAAGAATTATGTCTTTAACGGGAAGCACCGTGAACTTTCCTATTGAATGGGGGAATCACTCCTTCCTTTTTATCGAAAGGAAGCCCTTCGCTCCTAGCTTACTAACCAACTCCGGAATGGGGGCGGTCATTCATAAGTTACCTGTGGGCATTCTCCTTTTACCTCCTTTGTAAGTTTTAAGAGCCATTGCTCCTTTGTTAGAAGCCTTGTTCTTTATGAGCACACCTAAGAAAGAGGCTCTCTTTGTTCTAGCGTTGGTAATCAAGGTTTTTTCCTCAGATAATTCAAGTCCGATCGTTGCCAAGAATTCCTTGATGCCTAATTTAATGAGTTCTGAGGTCTTTCTAGTGCCCCACACTCCTATTAGTCAATCATCTGCGTACCTCACGTATCTGATCCTGGTTACCTCGGGGTTAGCTATTAGTGATTTAATCTTTCTACGTAATTTTATCTGTGTAAGCAGATTGGCTTTCTTGATGTCATAGTTGAGATCAGTTTTATCTAGCACACTTACTACTTTCTTTAGCCGGTTGATCCTCATTGTGTATTTATGGTAGACTGGATTGGTCAAGTAGGGTTTCTTACCCATGCCGAGTCGGGCGTACTTTTTCCTAAGCTCTTCTATATAGATATCCAATTCGTGTAGAACCAGGTTCGATAAGATAGGGCTTATGATCCCTCCCTGGGGAACCCCCGTGTCCGGTGCTACATATCTTTTTTTTGAACCATCCCAGTCGATGTAACCTGCTTTAGCGAATTTTCAATAGAGATGAAAGAATCTGTCCTCCTTAAAGTGGTTTTTTAGGAGACTTTCCAGAATTCTCAGATCTATATTGTCAAAGAAGCCTTTTATGTCCCCCTCAATGAATCAGCTAACTCCTTTTCACTCACGAATTTCCTTTAACGCGGTGTGGCACCCACGTTTGGGTCTGAATCCATGCGAGGTATCCATAAACTTAGGTTCTAAGATGGCTTCCACTACAAGTTTCATCGCTTGTTGGATGATTTTGTCTCTAGGGCTACTAATTCCGAGGGGGCGCATCTTCCCATTGGCTTTGGGGATGTACACTCTTCTCGCCGGTTTAGGGTTATACGACTCGTTACGAAGAGCCAAAGACGTTTCGGCTACTCAGTCGTTCGATAAACCATCAAGGGTGGGGTTATCAGTTCCTTTCGTCATGTTCCCTGGGTTACTCTTGATCAATCCGTAAGCTAATTTAATTAAATCCGGGTCGGATATCAGCTTGAATGCGTTAGTGCATCTCCCCATTTCATCATATTCAAATCTGTTCGCAAATGATTCCTTGTTTAATAGCGTTTTGTTTTTCATTTTATTTTTTTTATTTTACATACCTCTTGTGTGAGGAAATTGGTACCACGTGTACACACCTTTGATTTCTCCTAAGCAACAGATAAAGCCATGGTATACTCCCTACCAACACTAAAGGAAACAGATAGGTCCTAATGAACTGCCGAGGGCTGATATGGGGGTCTAATCGATTCTGCCCATCCTCAAACAATTACCCGTACCGAAAAGTCTAGGGAACTGTTAGTGTACCCCCCCCTTTATGGACATTAGGTGCCTTCTCTCTCTCTAGCTGAGAACATCTTTCTTATCAAGTCTACTCGTCCTGGGTCACCGCAAATGTAAGGCCCACCTTTTTGGAAGGGTTATATCAATCTTTTGGGGGATCCAACCCTCTTTATTTATATAGTTCCCTACCGCAAAGTGGTACCTCGTAACCTCAGTCAGCATCCTTTGAGTATTAATAATCCAAGAATAAAGACCCTTTTTTTGTTTTTTTATTTTTTATTGTCTGGTTAGAGATTCCTAGCTGGCGAGAACGTTTGCAAAGGGCCGAGAGCCCTCCGATACGACTGAGAATGAGAGCCATTACTCAGAAGGTCAAGAAAATCACAATATCAATCTGGTTACACTATTGTCCTAGCTAGAGGAGAAGTTCCTAGAACCGATTTCATTTCGATCTCCATAGTTAATTTTGCCCTATTTTTAATTCTTTATCAACCCGATAGGTGATTAGTCCTTATCTGGGGTTAAAACTATACAGGTGGTGTGATAGGTGTAGAAAGAACTAGTACTTACTTCCTCAAAATCTCTTGATTACTACAAAGTAAAGCCTATGGTTGTATAGATTTAACCGTCAGGTAGGTTACCTTAGGGGAGATAATCCTGGTCACTTTCAAAACGTGACACTATTCCGACCAATACCAATGTTTAAACATATCAAGCTTGTTCCGAGATAATTAGAATAAATTATTCGGTTATGATAGTTAAGAAGGGATTCAACTTTGGAAATCTAATTTGCACTCTTTTCTAAACTACTTCTCTCCCTATTGAGAGGATCCCGAATTCTAATATATATGGACTCGAATCACTTAGGTTTTTATGAATGTCTTATACTCGCTTTTTTCGCGTTAGGTCACACGAGTATCTTCCAACAGTTCATGGCCCGATAACTACTGGTCGTGTGTATGGCATGTCGGTGCTTCAGCTTCAACGAATTGTCATGGACGCTACTACAAGGTGTTCTACTTAGTTGTTACTGATATCCATACTGGTGGTCTTCCAGCCCCACATCCTCTTCCGAAAACCATATGATTCCTAGCTCGCAAGAGAGTTGTCAATGCTACGGTTCCCGCACCCGGGGAAGTTCCGCCCTCTCGCTTCTCAGTACATGCTACACTCCCCTCTCCGTCACCGGATTTGCAAGGACTAGGGTGACGCCCTTTATGTCCGAGGATAAGTACGACGCTTTACAGATAACTCCTTAGGGTAGTGAAAAGAAATTTTTACAAAGGTCACTCTAATGAAGAAGATATTAGAGTGGCCCAACTCCATTTTCGACTATCAAGGTTAGATACAATCCGATCCCATAGACGACTTGGGATTACCATATATATTATTAGACGGCGCACGGCCATTGACCAAAATTCCTCACTGCTGTACTAATACGCCTTGGGATTTTTTCATCCCCAATGTGGTCGATCAACCATTTCAGCTTCGACTCCGAGAATTATTGGCTAGTTGAGCCATTACCTTAACTACTACCTATCCCGCAGATATCTTTTCCTCTTAAAGCGGCTATTACACCCTTTATCCTGTTTGAGTGCACCTCTCATCCCCCTCATCCCCCGGAGGGGGATCTGGGGGATATGAAGTATCTTACGAGGTGCGCTCAAACAAATAGCTAGCCGACTATTTTTTATTTATGAGGGATTTTTTATCCCCTCTCTTCAAGGTCGGCCGATTATCTTTCACTCACCTGTACACCACTTTTAATAAACCTCCAATATCTTATATAAGATATTACACCACTACAACACTCATGGCGCCCTGATACTGAGATCCGAAGAGCATAAATTAAACGTACGATTAGCATGTGTCAAGCATTTGGACAGCGTTCAATCAGAGCCATCACCAAACTCACCTATCATTGTAACTAACATTTTTTTTGAACTACTGCGAAAGAATGTTAAAACTTTATTCATGTTTATTATTTTTTTTTGATAATTAGATTGCTGTCAAATTAATTTGATAACATATTATCTTTTTTGGAGTGAAGAGTTCACAATTTGTTATTATCGATCATACCTATAAATTACGAAGAATTTTTTTGACATCTGGAGTTCACAATAAGGTTATTATCTATCACACCTCTTATATATCTATAGTGATCGATTTACATAATTTTTTTTTGAACATAATTACCTGCTTTTAAAGTCCACCGTTCGGACCTCACTCCCCCGGCTTTGCAAGTGGTGTAACCTAAATCTAAATTTGGATTATAGTCCTATGCACATAGAATTATAACTAGATATCTATGCTTACATTCTAGATAGCTGCAGACCTAAGTTAGCTTTAGCCACCCACATCCCTATGGGATAGCGTAGCCTAGCTAAGGTTACACCGAACCTGATATAGCACTAGCAGGAAAAGAGAAACCTATCCCTCGCGGGATCCTTGAAGGAATCGAATCCTAGGGATCCCCCCCCCCCTATCGGTATAGTAAAAGGAAAGCCAACATTAAGATAAATAACTTTAGCTTTATTTCCCTTTTAGCTTCAATTTTTCCTTTTCCTATGTAATAAGAAGCTACGCTGGCAGAAGAACTACTACGCGATCTAGAACTTTGAATTTCTTGTAAGTCACTAAGATCGCTATAAGGTAATTGACCAAAAGCCGCACGCATACGTGCTTGTTCTGCTATTAAACCCTTTTGAGTACTGCTTTCAGCTGCATCCGCAAAAGAAGACTAGATAAAATAGGAGATACTGCTATTTTTGAGGAAGATAAAGTATCTCCTTTTAGACTTGTATAATTAACACAAGGTTTTACTTTAGGTGATAAATTTAATTATTTATTTGAAAGAGTACTTCCCCCCCCCCCCCCCTTAAAAAAAAAAAAAAAAAGGGGGGATGTACAGCCAGCCACCACAAGTGGCGGCCGGCCGTACTAGGAAATTGAAATCTATTTTGCAAACTTTGATTTGCTTGAGATAATAATAGATCCCGCGTGCGTAGCGCGCGGGGATCCCCTTTTGGGGGTCTATAACTTGTATATTAGTTAATCTTAAAGTACCACTACCAGTACCTGTTCATGGTACTGGTCATCCATTTAACGGACTATTAAATACCTATGTTCTAGCTAATTCCAATATAGCTATTAAACAACTAAGAAGTTGAATATCGCAAAGATCAAAATTTTTAATACGATGCCATACAGAAAATGGAGATATACTTAAAGGATCACCTACCACAGATGATCAGCCAAAAGGTACATAATACAATACCCATCTTGTATTGGTCTTATAACTGATACTATCTTAAATCTTGCTCTGATAACTTCAGTTATTAGTATCAAGACTATAGAATGCAAGAGTTCCGTCGTAACTTCTCCTGAAGTCTTCGGGGGGGGTAATATCTAAAGGTCTAAGTAGTGTATTTGTTTGATTAGATTGGTACTACGACGGATCCCTAACTATTCCCACACCAATTGGTGTGTAGGGTGTATCTGGTCTATATACAACTACAGATCCTGTAGATGACTTAGAATATTGAAAAGATGACTCTGAGTCCGAGCTATCCGCAAGGAAAACTAGAAGGCTAGCTTTTTTAATAAAACTAAATATGTCCGAAAAATTTTCGGTTATTACAGGAAATAATAAAAAAATAGCGCACAGTAAATAAGGGGCAAATAATACTAAAAATAAAGGAAACTATAAATATACTAATCTATTTACCAGTAGAAAATTAAGGTATACTAATTATTAAATTAAACATCCTTGTTTGAGTGCACCTCTCATCCCCTCATCCCCCTCATCCCCCGGAGGGGGATCTGGGGGATCTGGGGATATAGATTCTACTTCTCATCCCCCCTCATCCCCCGGAGGGGGATCTGGGGGATGAGAAGTATCTTACGAGGTGCGCTCAAACTAAAAGCAGAAATACAAGAAGATATTCCACAGGTAATATAATAAACAAAATTTAATTTTGTTATCGTGCTCCTAATATATAAATCTTCGCCCTATTAGGTGCGCGACAACAAACTTTACATTTGGACTACTATTTAATTGCTCAATAAAAAAATCCTGTTGGACCTTTCACGCTAATTATCTATAGTATAGATATAGTTATAGATAGTAATAAAAATTATTGTCTTTGTTCAGAAGAATAGGAAAATACAATTTATAATAAATAAAGGTCGTGGCTTAACTTCTTATCACTTAATTTACATCTGTGTTGAGACTAGATCTTCATACTTGCTTATTATTAGTATGTATTATTACTTCCCGAAGGGACCCCTTTGGTACCCTGAGGGTCCCCGCAGGGGAAGTTCCTTGTGGCGAGGAACTTGTTTCCTCGCTCGGGGAACAAGTTTCCCCTCGCGGGAAACTAGTCTCAGAAAGTTCCTGCTTAATTTAGCAAGCTTCCCTGCTGATTGTCCTTTCACTGACTCCGGGTGAAAGCTGTACACAGTATAAAGGGTTTTCCAGCAATTCAGAATATTCACACCTTGATGATTATTAAACAAAGGAGACACAACTTTTTAAGTTTTGAATTTATGAGATGATACAAGAAGAAAGATAATTCTAAATTTTAGAATTATAAACAACCAAATTTACTTTCATTTAACTTTATATTTTTAATAATAAAGCGTAAATTAAACAATATATTTCATATTTAATACTTAGGTTACCACCCGTCCTGAATAATAACAACCTAATCCCCAGAGGGGATTCCCTTTATGGAATCCCTGTCTTACGCAGGGATTCCCCTAGGGAATAGGATAACTTCATTATAGTTTATATCACAATATCCTAAATAACAGACATAAAGATGATGTAACATCAAAAGGGGTGTTGCTCCTTTATAGTCCGATCATTAACAAGGTTAAAGATGATGCATTAAGATGGATTAGCATAAATATTGACACAAATACTTACATATCAAACTTGTATAAATACCAATTTTCACTTTTGATTAATCTAGTAACTTATTGGGAAGCTACTCCGTACTTTATTCATATTTATGATATAAGATATTAGTTATAAATCATAATCCTTTTAGAAGTTAATTCATAAGAACCTAATAATCATTAACTCTATATTAACTATACTAGATTAGCCTTTCAGATTAAGGGATTTAGCCTTTAGTACTCAACTTTTCTTTCCAGAGTGAAATATTTTATTAATCAGTGATTAAAAACCTATTATTACTATTTTTCATCTTTTTATATGTAAATATTTTCCAATAATTAGAAAGCCCTCTATTTAAAAATGGTATAATACCTTGGCTTTCCAACAACAATTACAGAAATTCCGTGGTTTTATCCTTATTATTTCCAATATTTAGTGTAAAAAAAAAGGTTAAAAAGCAACTTCCTTCGGATCCTATAGATTATTTATATACAAGGCCCCCCCCCTTACTTCGTAGGGAAGTGCGCCATAAAAAATTTAGCCATAGTTAAACAACAGCTATATCCCTACGGGGTATCACTGCGTAGCACAGGGATACCTCCTGGGTATAACCTGCTGCGAAGCAGCGTATGGTATAAAAATTTTTGGCGGCTACTTTGTCGTATAGCCGCCATAAATATTCGTACAGTTGATTTACAAACTGGTATAGTATTTAGGAATAATTTAAGCTATATCTTGTGATAATTTCTTACTAAAAAAAAATTTTAGATGAGCTTGATTTTCCAAAATAAGTTATTTTATTATATTTAGCCGCGAAGCGGTGCTTACGCCATAACAATATTTATTAACTTATTTATATTCTCTATTGAAAACCTTTACTTAGACTTAAATATTATACATAAATTATTAAATTAATAACTTTCCTTGAAAATTTCATTTTCATCCTAATACTATTCACTAAATAATTTTTTATCGCATACAGCTAATAAAAAAAAAAGACATTGTTTTTATAAGGCAAGCATACAAAGTAGGAACGAGAATTTTAAAGAAAGGGGCTACTACTTCGCCACACCTTAAAAGGGTGACGTTTATTATTTAACCACAAAACCAAATAACCATATATAGTACGGTGGTCTGGTCTCGCTAGCAGCATTACTAGGACAATTAGGCCAAAGTCCAGAGAAAGCAATTATGGATATATGCTGGAAAACCAAGATTAAAACTAAAAAGATAAAGATCAAAATTACTAAATATCACCATATAATCTTATTAGTAGTCTATTCTTCCTGCTTTCGCTCTCATACTTTTAATATGATTATACATTTTGGCTTTTAATAGATAATACTATCTATAATTTACCGGTATTTTATCAACTTCATGTGTGTCATCTTTACACGCCGAACTGAACTCTTTTCTTATCTCTTTAACATAGTGTTCCGTTTGTTGCTCAGGTCTCATAGTCTGATAACCTGGAACTTTCTTAGCTCTCTTTTCAGCTGTCCCCTTCAGAAAGATCATTATCTTATTTTCTTCGTGGTGGTATGTGCAAATTAATTGATTCTGGCCCAGGAGGCAGTCCATTTCCTGGTGGACCCTTTGAACGGTTACCACCACCAGCAGAACTTCCCATAGGGGGAACTATTAAAACCACTCTCCATCATATAGAGAACATTATCCTCGAATATAGAATAATCCATTTTTACAATTAACAAGAATATTCTTATTAAAAAAAGGATAGGAATGGAAAATATATATATTGATTATTATATTTATATAATAATCAAATCTAGATTTTAACCATTTATTATAGAAATTAATTACAAAACACCTAATTTTACAACTAAGCAGCCGTAAACCCTGAGTATTAATTAGTGAAGGTCTAAACCATCTTTTATATACCCTGAAGACAAAACTACGAAAACTTTCGCCTGAATAAAAGCAATTCCTAATTATAACCCTGAGAAAGCAATTATAAATGCTAAAGGTATTAACCCTAGAAAAAAGAAGATTAAACCACTTGTCATTATATTGTATGTGAAACCCGCTAAATTGTTTAGTAACATGTGACCTGATAAACGTCCACAAATTTATCCTTTGATGGCTTCGTCGTAAATAAACAATAAGAACTTCCCCTATCCCCTAAGGGGATTATGGGGAAGTTCATGGCCTGGTAGGACCTGAACTTTTTTTTATTCTTCCCCCCCCCCCCCTCTCGGCCCAGGCCTAGCGACCTGGTCCTAGGCCGAAGGGCCAACTTAAACAAAATTTAACTAAAATCTACCTTTAAAAGGTTTAGTTCGCCCGCCAGGCTGAACTATGGGGCGGTGCCCCGTAGTTCTATTTTCTTTTAAGTATAAAGATAAATTAATATCTTAACCCTACCCTATTTTACTCCTGCTAAACCGCTTAAATTAATTTAAAAAGGTATATATATCTAAATGGAGTAGTACGTTTCCGACTTAAATAAGTAGAAATACTAGCCGAAGATATTCCTAGAGCTTCACTTGCTGAACTAACCGAAGAATATTTAGTAACTTCGTTTGTATGAATATTAGTAACTTCTATAGCTTTACACGTTTAACTAAGTCTAGCTTGGTGATAACATACCCTTTAATGGTGCTAACTTGTCCATTTGTAAACGAAGACTCGTTATTTTTTAAATAATTTGAGAGTCGTCTAGGAGATATACCCAAAAATTCGTATGCGGCCTTCATTGTAGAGAATTCTTTGGTAATACCTGAAACACTGTTAGTTAATACTGCAGGCTGTCTTTCATTAGTAAGACTAGAGATAGAAGAGGAATCTAAACTAGAAGTAGCTTTAGTAATCATATAACCTTTGTATGGCTTATTATTAATTAAATATCTCTTCACAGTAGTCATATGAACATCTAAAAACAGAGCAGCCTGCGTCATAGAAGTAAATTCTTCTTTCCTCTTTAGGAATTAGAAGGAAGAATAGACACTCTAAAGGTATTATTTTGAGACATTATTTATAAATGGTATTTAGACAATTTTCGCCCTAATATAACCTCTCTTTTAAACTTAAGGACTTCTAATTCATTTCAACTTTTGGATCCAAGACTCATAAGTTTAAGAGAGGCTTCACTATATTTGTATCCCAAATTTGACCCAGCTACTTTTAATATATTGTATTCAGGGTTAAATTTATCTATGTAAAATTGCTCTCTAGTCAGTACTATTGAACTAGGACAATATTCTAAAATCTCTAACTTAAATCCAACATAACCATATTTTAAAAGTGCCTTACAAATAATAGATGCTCCTCGCTTACTGCTCGACAAATAGCTATGATTAAAGTATCGTCTAAATCTATCATTAAGCATAGAGGAAGAACCTATATAACTTTTTCCAGATTCTTTATGAACTCAACGGTAAACACCTGATTTACCTTTATTTTGTTTAACGATTAATCCTTTATGCTCGTCGGGATTAGTATAAATTAGAACAGGTTCAGGTTCAGATGAAGTAGATATAGTTCTTATGTATCCTTTCCCCGTAAAGTGTGTATTGCTTAAATTAATTGATGTTAGCCCAATTCGTATTTGACAGTGAATTAAATGAAACCTTTTTGGAGTATAAAGGGATGTGTCTAAACTTAATTTCTCTTCCATACCAGAAGGATAAGTTTTAATGAAAGATAAAATGTTTATCGATTTGTGAACAAATATTCGAACCACAAATTTATCCTCAAATTAATATATATATTTTTTTACTCACTATTTAAAGAAAGTTGTTGTGACGACTTAAATTTTTCCTACTTTGAATTAAAAACCGGTATTAGCTGCATAATAGATAATCCTATAATGCTCTAGCTGCAGCACCAATTGAAGGGTATATTATAACCTCTTTCCCCTACGGGGAACCCTTAGGGTTCCCTGAAGGGAACCCCGCAGGGATTAGTATCGACATAGGTAACCTAAACTTTATTAGAAGTTTTGTGAACTATTTCTACCTTACCTACACCTAAATTAGCACTTTCGTTCATCGTAGAGTAATTTAAAAGTATATCTCCCTAAAACAGCTTTATCTTGATTTAAGAAAACGTAATGTTCTATATATCTTCTATCAAACCCTAAAGCACGAGCAGCTGCTTTTATCGCACGGTAAATAGTAGAAGTATTTGTTTCCATATCAGTTACCTCAACTTTTATACTTTTGGATTGAGCTTCTGACAACTTAGCTAAGATTTATGGAGATCTGTTATAGGCAGCAGTACGCATATTTTCTATAGTAGCTTCTGAATGCTTTTCATCCAGATCCCCGAGACGGGCTTCCAGGTGTTTTTAATATATTGTACTCCCCTCAGGGCCAGGACCAAGGTCCTTTACGGGCCTTGGGCCGAAGGGTGGAGAATATAGTTCAAAAAAGTGCTTTTCTCTATACATCAGACTATCAACATCACATATCTCTAAAATAGTAAGAGTAAAGTTATGATAACCGTATTTTAATAATGCAAGGTTAATAGGCATACTTTCTTCGTTTAGTAATCTATTTACATTGGAGTACTCCAATAACCTACGTCTACGGAACTACCTACATATTTTTTACCATTTAATTTATTAGTTCACATATAAATACCAGCTTTACCCTTAACATATTTAAGAATATCTAGTTTGTCTTGGTCAGCATCAGAGAAAACAGCTAAACCTGAAGAGTCGGTAGAAAAACCATATTTTCTTAATGTTGAAAAAGTCCTAACCCCTATTTGGGCATAGGCGAAACTGCTAAATCTACCTTTAGATTTATAAATTAAGCTAGGTGAAATAACCTTACTTAAATTCAATCTAGACGGTTGAACAGATCTACCACCAGAATTTTTTACGCCGAAGTATGGAAATCGTCCACAACTTTATCCTTTCTTTAAAGGGATCTATACAAGATAAACTTTCATTAAGTGTTTAGACTAAAATTTTCCCTTTCTTTAAAGGTATTTATAGCGAAGATATTAACTTTTCTATTTAAGGAAGAAAATCCATATACATAATAATAAAAATTTATTTATAAATATCTCCTTTTCATGCTACGCAGGAGTCGCGTAAGCAAACAAAAAAGAAGTAATATTATAAAGTAAGGATAGGCTATTGTGATATCTTTAATCTAGCTTTATTTAATTTCTTCCAAGAACCGGCTTACCCTGCGACTAGAATACACCTTATAGTTATTAATACTAACCCCTTCCGTCATATGGCGACTGATGCTTATTAAGGCGCAAGCTCTAAAAATACATTTTTTTTTCATGCATGACGTAGATAAGGACAAAGATAACCACACTTATAAGCTAGCACCCCCCCCCTAAAAAAAAAATAAAATTTATTTGGAGGGGGGGTAACCAGATACGCTATAAATAACTAAAGAACCGTCTACTCGTTGCTCTTTTACAGTAATCCTTTCGTTTCTGCTTCGAAGCAAGTATGCAAATATACGACGAAGCTCAAATATGACTGACTTAGATCCGCGATTACCCATTCCTATTACTAAGATCTCTAATGATATTACTATACCCCAATCATTAATTCCCACTCTCCACTTACGTCTACGTAGTAGACTCAAGGAGTGGAGAGGGGTCGCCGAAGGCGAAGGCCCGATAAGAAGTTTCCTTCTTATCTTTAGTTATTAGAGCTTTAAGGTTTCCCCGTAATTTGGTTCTTAAACACAATAAGAATGAGGTACCTAATCTCACCTTTTTATGTTTGGAGCTAATCTTGATCCTAATGAAATATTTCTTGCTAAGTAAGAAATGAATTCTATTAAGACAAGTAAAGGTAACAATGGTAAAGGACAACCTGCAGGAACTAATAGAGAGAAAAATTCCAAACCATGCTTTTGGAACCCTAATATTGTAGACCCTAAAACAATTGTAAAACTAATAGAAAAAGTTAATACAAAGTGACTTGTATATGCAAAACTATATGGACTATCGAATAGGACTTATAGTCCTATCCGATCGGACTATATCTTAGCCTATTTTAATATTTTTATAATGAACTTTTCACGTAGTCTCTGAGGATCCTACTAAAGTAAATATATATATACATATAATTACTCTTTGGTTTCCTGCTAATTATTCATTGTTTTATCTTTCCCTTAGTATAAGCCCCCCCCTATAAAAAAGATATTTATTTTTATTAATAGGGTTTACTTATACATAAGAGAACCTATATAGGTTAGAGTTATTACGTCTGCTCTTACTATCAAACGTCCTATAGAAAAAGAATACATATAGGACGTAGTAAAAGATTAAAGAGAATAAATTATATAATTTACGTATTATTACTAATCCTTACCTTTAAGGTGAATTAATTACTAAAAATAAGAACGTTCCTAAAGCATTAGAAAATTTTAGCCTATGGTGAAATTTTTATATATTAAATTTATCTTTATTATCGCACACCTAATAGATAAATCTTCCCCCCCCCCCCCCCCCCCCCCCCCCCCCCTCATCCCCCCCCTCTCGGCCCAGGCCTAGCGACCTGGTCCTAGGCCGAAGGGCGGAGGGGGATCTGGGGGGATGAGGGGGATGAGAAGTCCCCTATCCCCCCCCCCCTGGGGGGATAGGGATTAGGTGCACGATAATTACCATATTTGGGGGGGTACCCAAACCAAAACAAAAACCAAAAAGTAATTGGATATTAAGATTAAGAATCAAGTATTCTTTTACTATTAATATTACTTTTTATTATTTTTATTCTTTCAACACCTTTGTTCCCACGCAACATCACTCCGTTCGATGTTACGGGGTCGCGAAGCGAAGGTGTTCTTTATTTTCCACTAACTTCGCTATCTTACAGAAATCTAAAAAATCTGCTTGTTTAGTACCAAGCATAGGACATTGGTTAAATATAGGTATAATTTTATTATTTAAATCTCCGAACTTTGAAATAATAAAATTTACTTCATTACGACCATAAGTGCATCTACCACAATTTAAATATTTGATTAAACCATTAAATAAGTTTGAATCTCGATCGTGCTGACTAATTGAAAAATTTAAACTAAGATAGTATTTGGTTTTGTTTCTATCTTGTAAGATATTAACCATAAAACATCCTTCACCTTCTACAAAACCAACTAATCAATTAATATCTTGTATTCCCGTAAATTTAATTTCAGGTCGAGCAGCTACTGTTACTATACTAGGAAATGACTCCTTAAATTTATCCCCGCGCTGCTTCACTACGTTCGAATCCGCGGGGTCGCGGAGCGAAGATAAACCTCAATTTAAACTGGCTTTAATGCTAACTAATTTAAGTAATCCTTCAATAGTAAGATGTGCTTTATTTTCTATTAAATCAACTGATTGTTTAAAGATAATCCGCCAGTTTTTTAGTTAATAAAGGATATTTATCGAAAGGAGCTATAATTATCCTTAAGTTCTTTAAAGAACTTACACGATAGAGAGGCATTATCACTATGTTTGTAGATTTTACCTACACCTCATGTTCTTTGTAATGCCTCTAAAATTTTGAAATCTCGGTTGTGCACAGAGATTTTGAAAATAGGTTTAACTTGTCACTTAAGTAACATTCTAGCCTCTTTATAAATAGATGTAGTAAAGCATCCTTCAGCATCCACAAATCCTGTAATATAATAAGGATTAAGATAGTTTGAATTATTACCCCTTATATTATATATAGGAAATTTAGATAAAGTAGAATACTGTCTAATATTACCATTTTTGGTTCGGCCATAACTATAGTCGTAATAAGAGTACCGGTCTTGGTGGTTAAAATTATGGGTATTACTATACAAGATAATTAAATAGAATATATAAAGGCTCCTTTTAACCATTCCAACTAAATTCTTTACTAATATAACTATAAATAAAGTATAAATAAATGGGAAGTATAATTGACCACTTTTTCCATTTATTTGATTTGTTACTATACTATGTATTGTTGCATATAAAGACTCAAAAAAAAAAATCCCTATTTATATTAGCCTACTACCTCACGTAGTATGAAATAAAAACTACGCTCGAGATAAATGGCTAACAGGCCAAAAATAATTACCTGAAATAAAGATAAATAGTACCCGCCGTCCTCCCACTTTCCACACTCTTAAGTAACAAAAGTCTTTAGCTAACCAATAATAACTAACATACATATTAGTCCTTAATAGGCTTAATGAAGTAATTTTTATTATTAAATAAAACAGGTTTATTTGTTTTGATTTTACTGTAAACACTTGTACGTCCAATGCCTAAGTACTTAGCACAAACACTTCCTGAATCGAAAGTCTTAACAACTTCACCCATTTCATTAATAAGCATTACTCCTTTACTTTTAGTATTTTGAACTATTTTACCAGAATGTAAGTATATTATTTTACCTTCAACGGTTACTTGATAATTTGAAGGTGTACCCAATAGTTTATTTATTGCATTCTCTAAATTAGTTCTATACTGGACAGCCTGTAAAAAATTAGTAGACAGCCTAGAATTGTTCATTTGAGAAACAATTTTATTAATTAGATCTCTGCCGGCTACGCCGGAATTAAATGCTTTCCCTCAGATATTAATTTCAATATTGTACTTCAAGCAGAAAAATCTAACCTTTTTCTAGGTTAGTAAAGGCAAGCTTTTAAAAAATGGAACCAGAACATTTAAAAGATATTCACTGCGTGAAGCTACTATTGAAATAAAAGGTTTAGCATTAGGTTTATTCTTATCTTGAGTATATTCGTAAATACGAAGAGGACTAGAACTATCCCATCCGCCAAACTGAGCTGATATACTTTCTAAAAATAAAACTATTTTTTCAAATAAAACTCTTTCCCTTGAAACTTGTCCTAATCTAAATTTTAAAGCTAAAGATTGCGATTCTACATGAAAATTCCCTTCTCCTTCAATAAACCCCAGTAGTCAATATTTTGTAACCCTTATATTATCTAAATTAGATATTGCATAAAGACGACTTTGGTTCATTCCACTTTTTATCTCGGCAACTTTCGATAAAACTGTAGACTTACACTCTATATTGTCTCTATCTAAATTTCTATTAACATAAAGCTCAAAAGCTTTTTTTCAATCTTGAAAATCTAATCTTTTGGTTGTATTCAAAGGATTATCACTAAAAATATAAATAATAACCTTTACATCAGGTCTAAAGACTTTTAAACTAGGCGAAGTTGAATAAACATAAACTTTTCCTATATTAAATTTAGATTGAAGAAAATTTAACTTCAAGATCATCTATATGTAAATCTATTACGGCGAAGCCCTCAAACTGATAACCATATTTAGTTGTTTTTATAGCAAAACAACTTTCTGGGCGCAGCATAAAAAAGAATAAAAAAGAATGTATTTTTTTTATTCTTTTTTTACCCAAGAAAAAAAATGCATTTTTTTTTGCCTCTCGGACCAGGCCTAGCGACCTGGTCCTAGGCCGAAGGGAGGGGGCGTCGATAAACCCACGCAATCACTCTTGCAACTCGTAGTCAGTTCTATCTTTAGCAGAGATAACAGAGTTATTGCAATTCCCCTTATAAGAATTGCAATAACATCTCACATTACTTAATGTAAGTCTAGTCCGTCTTTTATGTACCCTGCAGATAGAACTACAAAAACTTGTGCTTGAATTAAAGCAATACCTAGTTCTAAACCCGAAAAAGCTACTATAAAAGACAAAGGGATTAAACCTAAAAAGAAAAAGATAAAACCACTTGTCATTATATTGTAAGTAAAACCAGCTAAAATGTTTAATAACATATGTCCAGATAAACGTACCACAAATTCATCCTCAAATTATATTAATAAATTTATCCTATATAATAAAATTATTAACTAAAAAAAATCCTACTGCAACCTAGCAAACAATAAGCTGTAATTCACTGTATTTTAGTTTACTAATTTAAACAAATATTTTCCTTTAAAAGGTTTAGTTCCACGTCGGCCGCCGTAGGCGGGCTATGTGGAACATCCCGCGCGGAGCGCGGGACGTTCTATTTTCTTTTATATACAATGAAATACTAGGTTGACGAAAACATATTGCTCTAGCTGCAGCGCTAATAGAAGAGTATATTGTAACCTCTTTCCCCTACGGGGAACCCTTAGGGTTCCCTGAAGGGAACCCCGCAGGGATTAGTGTCGACGTTAGTAACCTCCACTTTTATAGAAGTTTTTTGAATCTTTTCGTCCTTAACGAAATTTGTAATTTCCTTATCAGATTTGAAGTTTACTAGTTTAAATTTATATCTACCTAAAACTGGTTTATCTTGTTTAAGGTAAATGTAATGTTCTATATATCTTTTATCGATATCTAAAGCTCGAGCAGCTGCTCTAATTGCGTGGTAAGTAGTAGAAGTATTTGTTTTTATATCAGTTACCTCAACTTTAATACCACTAGATTGACCTTTAGATAATTTAGCTAAAAATTCCGTAGATTCCAATCTCTTATTAGCAGCTACACGCATATTCTCTATTGCAGCTTCTGAATGTTTTCATCCTGAGCCTCGATCAGGGCTTCCTGGTGTTTTTAAAATATTATATTCTGGAGAGTGTACTTCAAAAAAGTATTTTTCTCTAGACATAAGGCTGTCCATATCACAGGTATCTAGAATGGTTAAAGTAAAGTTATGGTAGCCGTATTTTAATAATGCAACATAAATGGGCATACTCTTTTCATTTAGTAACCGGTTAACATTGTAATATTCCAATAATCTACGTCTTAAATCTACGGAACTTCCGACATATTTTTTACCATTGAGTTTATTAGTTCACATATAAATTCCGGATTTACCTTTAATATATTTAAGGATATTAAGTTTATCTTTATCCGCATCATAAAAAACAGCCAAACCCGTAGAGTCAATGGAAGAAGAATCGTCACTTTTTGAAGTTGAAAACATCCTTATGCTAGCAAAACTTGGTCTAGGACTAAACAAGACACTACACTTACCTTGATAAAACAGGCAGCTACTTAATCTGCTGACCTTATTTACGTGATAATTATTAGATATAACAATTCTATTAGTAGAATATTCTTGAACAAAAAAAAACAGTATGAGTCGTCGTTCACAACTTTATCCTTTCTTTAAAGGTATATATAAACTTTGTCGCCTTTTTTAAGGTGTTTATATACTTTATCCTTTCTTTAAAGGTGTTATAATGTATACTTTACATATTATGGAACAACCGAAAGGTTATATAAGAACTTATATAATTATATAATTATTATCTCTAGGGCTTATAAAAAATTTACCGAAGGGGATTTTCCTTTTTTATTCTTTATTACTACTCAAACACGAGAGTCAATAGAGCAAATAAAAACAAGAAAAATAAACATTATATATTGAGGATAGGCTATTGTGATATCTTTAATCTTGAATTACTTAGTTTCTTTCAAGAACCGGCTTTCCCGGCGACTAGAGTACACCTTACCATTAGTATAATCTAATGGAAGAACCGTCTACTCGTTGCTCTTTTACAGATAAGTTATCTGATTTAGATCCGCGATTACCCTTTTCTATTACTAGAATCTTCTGGCTTGTTACCATACATGAGTGATTAGTTCATCCACTTATACCCTTTCGAGTATAGCTTGGTACCAGAAGCTTTAGGGCTTCCCCGGAATTTGGTTCTTAAACACAATTAGATTGAGGTACCTATTCTCATCTTTTTATGTTGGCCGCTAATCTTAACCCTAAAGATATATTTCTAGCTAAATAACTAATTAATTCTATTACGACAAGTAATGGCAATAAAGGCAATGGACAACCTGCAGGAACTAATAAAGAAAAAAATTCAAGACCGTGTTTCATAAAACCCAGGATAGTTGACCCTAAAACAATTGTGAAACTAATAGAAAAAGTTAAAACAAAATGTGAAGTACTTGCAAAACTATAAGGAACTAGTCCCACTAGATTATTAATTACAATAAACACAAATAAAGTATATAAGAATGGGAAGTAAACTTGTCCACTCTTAGGATTTATTTGATTTGTCACTATACTATGTATAGTAGCATAAAGGCTCTCTTGACTTATTGATCAATTATTACTAACTAATTTATTGTAATTTGTACTTAAAAGTTTGACAACTAATATAAACAAACCAGCAATAGTTAAATATAATCCTATATTAGTAATAGAGATATGTAAGTTTCCAAAAGCTGGCGCATCTAGACTTATTAAATCTCTTATTTCAAATTGCTCTAACGGACTAAGTATTTCTCTGAAGAAATTATTATTAAAACTAAAAGTATTCATATTTTACACTGAAAAAATTTTTCTATATAAACTTTTAAAAATATAACATCTAATAAAAGGGGGGGGGGTAGGCTAACTACAATATTAGAGCTAATCCTGAATTTCTCCTAATAAAATTAAAGAAATTTTTATTTAATATTCGCCCTCATCCCCCTCATCCCCTATCCCCCCCCCCCTGGGGGGGGGGATAGGGATTAGGTGCGCGATAATATGAGCCTGCAAAGCAGGCGGAAGTCACCGAAGGGGGGAATAAAGTTCATACCATGAAAATTTACATTAGTCGTCATCATGGGCTCTAATAACCATAATAAGATCAGCTTTAGCTTTAACAGGAATTTTGGTATTAGCATAAGTAATACGACCCTTATATTGATGAGCTAAGCCTATTTGTTGTAAAGCACCTGATCTATTAGCTCGGTCAGCAATACGATTTAACCTTCATTGCTCCTTACTATTCAAAGAAAACCGTCCTCAACTATTACTATATACATGACGCGGATTATTAGGTTCCGCTGCTGCAGCTTGAAAACCTAATTTCAAATAAAATACATCATTCTTTTTATCATACGGAATAGTATCCGGTACTCAACGCTCGATGGCTATAGAATTACTTATATAGGAGTCCATCAATAAGATAAGGTCATCAATATGTAATAGAGTTATTACTACACAAGCTGATATAGAAGGTAATAAGAAATCTAAACCAATATTCCCTAATTTAGAGAACAAATCTCCATGAAAAACTAAATGTAAATTCGGAAAGTCGAAAGTATTATGAAAGTAGGTCATTTTAAACTTATAAATTTTTTCTATATAAACTTTTAAAAATATATCTAACAATTATTGCTTCTTATTCTAAAAAAAAATATAAATAATCTCCCCCTCAGGGCCAGGACCAAGATCCTTTATGGGCCTTGGGCCGAAGGGCAGAAATTATTTATTATTTTTTTTTTATGCTTTAGAATGAAGTTTTGAAATAAAAGTACGAGATAAGAATAAACGTACAAATCTCGGCAGAATATATTTTGATAACATATATACTGTAATAGCTATAATAGCAAAAGTAAATGTAACTTCATTTATAAAATAAAAAGGCACTAATTGAGGCATATTTTTGAAATTTATATATTCAATACATTACTAATCTAGAGTATTCGCGTCAAGTATTTAACAAAAAGATTGAAGTTTTATGAATAAATCTACCCTCGATGGGAAAAAAAGACATTTTTTTTGTTATTCCCCCCCCTTACCCCCTATGGGGATTATGGGGATGAACCCTTAAGGTTGTTCATTTTTCTCCCGTCACATCAGGGACCCTATAGTGGCTAAGCATCCGTCAGGGACCTTTAAATCCTGATAAGAACCTACATAAGTTTAGTTTGAGTGCACCTCTCATCCCCTCATCCCCCCCTCATCCCCCGGAGGGGGATCTGGGGGATCTGGGGATATAGATTCTACTTCTCATCCCCTAATCCCCCGGAGGGGGATCTGGGGGATCTGAAGTATCTTACGAGGTGCAAACACTAGCCACCGAAGGGCTACCCAGGGTACTACCGTACCCGAAAGGTATTATTTAAACTAAAAATGGTTAATAAAATTAATAGTAAAATTAAACTAGAACTAATTTCTGATAGATAAAGAATAAATATAAAAGATATAAGACCTACTAAAATATATAAGGCGTAACTAGTAACTACACCAGTACTTAACTTAGTTAAACTCTTACTAATATTCATTAATCCTTTCTCTAGTCCGAAAGGACCAATAAGTTCTACACTACCTTTATCTAAAACTTTAGTTGTTTGACCACCTAAATATAACACTAAATTTGTAATATAATTATTATAAAACATTTCCACAAGGAATCGTTGATTAAAGAAACCAAATAAATTGTAACCAAATCTAGATAATTTAAAGTTAATTACAGTTCCAGGTAAAAATTCAGATATAATAATAGCTAACGCACTAAAGAAAACGGTGAAAAAGAAAGGTAATAGTTTAAATAAAGTAGGAACCGCGAATTCAGTATTAATAACTAATTCATTACTAGGGTGAATAAAAATAGAATTATCAGTAAAAAACCCTGTACCCAAACCTAAGAAAATATCTTTAGTTATGTATCCAAAGAATATAGAAAATACAGCCAAGACTATTAATGGTAACATCATAAACAAGTCTCCTTCGTGAGCCTTAATATAACTAGTCTTAGGTCCTAACACCGGACTTAAGAAGGTTAAGTATAAAACTTTCACAGAATACAAAGTAGTGAATATAGCTCCTATTGTAGCTATAACATAAACCGCAATACTACTAAAATGATATTGTCCAAAGGCAGATTCTAATATAAAATCTTTACTGTAGAAACCGGTCATAAAAGGGAAAGCTACTAAACTTAAACTAGCAATTAAGATAACAGAATAAGTTAAAGGTAAGAATGAAATTAATCCTCCAGCCTACCTCCCTTCCAGTTAGACAAGGATAAGACTTAATCTACCCTATACGACTAGATTGACCTATTCATAGACAAATGTACCGTAAACTAGAATAATAATTGCTAGCAAAGAACAATACATAAATTTTTTTTTAAGCCTCGCTCCACTTCCGTCCTGCAAGCAGGACTCAAGGAGTGGAGCGGGGTGGCAGGATAGTAGTAATAAGGAATTATTATAAACTATTAACTTTTTTAAGGAATAGCAACTTCCCTTCGAATAAAACTCCCCTATCTTTTCTTAAAATTAAATCTAGACCTGAACGCGATCTATTTAAGTATTTAGCACAATCAGATAAAGAATCAAAAGTTTCCACTACCCTACCTTTTTCATCTTGAAGTTGGATTGGTGTAGAAGCCCTACTAGAATAATATTTATTCAAGGACTTAATAAGGATTCTCCCATCAGACTGAACTTCGTAATTAGAAGGTAATGATAATAAATTTTCAATCTCAACCTGTAACAAGGGAGATTGATTGTCAAGTGTACCACCTTCCTTATTAGAAAAAGTGCTCAATCTATTGTTATTCATTTGGTTTTGAATTCTACGTATTAAATCCGCCCCTTCTACCAAATAATGTTTACCTTGTTCCTTAAGCGCAATAATGGTTTTTCAATCCTTGTAATCTAATTCTTTCTTAGATTGTCAAACCAAAGAGTCAAAAAAAGGGATTAATACATTAACCAAGAAACTATTATTTGTAATGTTAAGGTAATACTGAAACTTAGAGCTATTAATGATTTTTCCCTTATCAAAAGTAATAACACCGCTGGCATAATTACGCCTAATTGAATAATCCCCAGGTAACTCTAAAAGAAAATCCCGTATAGCTTCTAATAAGGGCAACTCATAGTCAATTTGACTTAATCTAAATCCAGGCAGTAAATTTTGACTTTTAATATAAAAAGAACCCTCACCTTCAACAAAACCAAGTAATCAATAAGGAGTAATTTTATAAGATTTAGATTTATATAACTCAAGATCAGGTCTCCCCTTGTTCATGAATTTTTTAATATCTAGGATATTATTTTTAAGCGAGGTATCTAATAACTGGGAATTTGTATAAAGCTCAAAGGCTTTTTTAAAATCTAAAAAGTTAAGTTGTTTAGTTGTGTTAAGGGGAGCTACATTAAATATATCTATTAATACTTTTAATTCTTGTTTACGTATAACCTTAAAAGTTGCAACTTTGCCATAGGAAGTTACTGTCCCAATATGCAAACTTTTTTTTATGTAATGTAAAAGATTGATATCATCAATATGCAAACTGATTATAAAGGAAAATTCAAAATAGTTACTGGGGTTTTTACCTGTAACATTGAAAGAACCCTCTCCATCAGTTATACCCCTAAACCACTCAAGAAAATCAACACTAAACTTAATATTAGTATTTAATGTACTGCTACTATAATGTCTAACCCCTAATTTATTTGAGGTATATCCTTTAGGATGACTGCTGGACACACCTCTAAAATTTAGATGGTGAGAGGGGGAAGTAACAGAATGTATACTTCCCCCTAAAAATATTTTACTATTTAAACTAAAGAAAGTTAGTAAAATTAACAGTATAATTAAGCTAGAACTAAATTCAGACAGATAAAGAATAAATATAAAAGATATAAGACCAACTAAAATATATAAAGCATAGCTTGTAACTACACCAGTACTTAATTTAGTTAAACTTTTACTTAAACTAATTAATCCTTTTTCTAATCCGTAGGGACCAACTAATTCTACACTACCTTTGTCTAAAACTTTAGTTGTTTGACCACCTAAAGTTAAAACCAGATTAGTTATATAATTATTATAGAACATTTCTATTAAAAACCGCTGATTAAAGAAACCATAAATATTATATCCTAATCTAGATAGTTTAAAATTAAGAACTATACCAGGTAAAAATTCCGAAATAACTATAGCTAAAACACTAAATGAAACAGTAAAGAAAAAAGGTAAAAGTTTAAATAAGGTAGGAACCGCGAATTCAGTATTAATAACTAACTCATTACTAGGGTGAATAAAAATAGAATTATCTTGAAAGAATCCTGAACCTAATCCTAAGAAAACATCTTTGGTAATATAACCAAAGAAAATAGAAAATACTGCCAATATAATTAAAGGTAACATTAATCACATGTCTCCCTCGTGGGCATTATTATAATTAACTTTCGGTCCTAATGTCGGAGTTAAGAAAGTTAAGTATAATACTTTAACAGAATATAGAGTAGTAAATATTGCTCCTATTGTCGCAATACTGTAAACAGCTACACCACTAAAACTAAATTGACCATAAGAAGATTCTAAAATAAAATCTTTAGAGTAAAATCCAGTCATGAAAGGGAAAGCGGCTAAGCTTAAACTAGCTATCAAAATAACAGAATAGGTTAATGGTAAAAATTCACGCAAACCTCCATATCTTCTGAAATCTTGATTGTCAGCTACTGCGTGGATAACTGCACCAGCTCCTAAGAATAATAATGCTTTATAGACTTTTAATAAATCCTTACCCACGCACCATCACTTAGTTCAATGTTGCGGGGTCGCCCTAGGGCGAAGATTTAGGGTTATCAGGTAAATTAACAAGTTGTTCTTTATTGAGTTGAAATATTGCACCTTCTTTAATAACAGCACTTGGAAAATTCTCAATAAAGATGTCTTCATTTATGTACTTAATACCATCCTTTGTAATAGTATTATTATTTCTATTACGTCTAACTGTTCCCCGATCACCAGCTTGAGAATTATTAGCAAAATATTTTACTAGCCCTGTCAAAGTATTAACTGCAAATAATCCTGAGGCTTTTTGAGTTAGCCCGGGTAAATAGTCGGGATGTTTACAAAAATAAAAATTACCTGACTCTGTGTTAATTCCACCTGGTTTAACCAAATTAAAATATCTACCTATTCTATTATCAAGAAAATTTCTTTGTTGTTTTAGAGATAGTTTACCCAAATCGCCTGTGGCTGATTTTGGGTTCAAGTTCATTCATAATTCACGTTGATTATTATAAACACCGCAAACTTCCAATGTATCTTTATTAATAGAATAAATTTTTCCTGGTATTAAATCATATAAAGATTTATCTTTTAATTCAACTAAAGGATATCTATCTTTTGGTTTTAATTGAGAATTGATTTGTTCAGATCTAAAAGGTACACCTTTTTCTTTTAAATATATCACAATGTTTTCCCCTTTATCATTTGTTATATTAATACCTTTATATCAATTCATATTATTTCTAACCGCACCTACAGATATTCTCAGTTGATCTGCTAATGAGTTATAAGAGTTAGATTCAGCTAATAATAAAGTAGCTTCTTTATTTAATCAAGCTTGGTATACATGAGTTTCATCTAAACTTAATGATAATTCATTAGCTTCAAAAGAAAAATTAAAAAAAATAATATCTTTTAATTTTTGTTGATCTTTAATGTTAAAAAAAGGTTTATAATTAGTATAAATACATTGTTCTATTATACGACTAACATATTGTCCAAATCCTTGTAGTATTTTGGCACCCCCTTGACTTAACGGAAATCCATAATTAATACTATATCATTCTTGAACTATATTATCGTATGTAATAATAGGTGCTCACCTAATAGAAGATACGCCTCCATTAGCCATTACTCAATCATGCAAATGTAATCTTAAACGATTACCGTTAAAACTGTTCAAATGGTCATTAAGACGACTTCGAAAAGATATAGCAGAACCTATTCCATATTTACCAGTTTCTTCATGCACAAAACAGTAAACACCTGAACAATCACCATCTATTACTTTTTGAGACTCAATGGGTAAATTATACATAATATTAGGTTTTATTGTTTTTAAACTTAACTGCATATTAAATCTAAATAATTTATTATAATTGTTACTTAAAAACTCAAATAATAAATTATCTCCTTTAAACCCTGAATTATTATTTTCAGGTAAAAGATTAATCATATTAATTAAATCATGTGAAGCTTTTATACCTTTTGAAGTTAAGAACAAGGGTAAATTTAATTTATTTTGATCATGTATATGATATATAACATTACTCAATAATACCCCACCTCTAGACTTGTCATTTAATATTGTATAAAAAGAAGCATGAATTTTAGAATTAATATAATCAATTTTACCCTTAACCCCTAGATCTCCGACCGTATGGATAATTGGTGTAATTAATAATGAACTTGAACTTAATTTAAATAAATCTCTATCTAATATAAATTCTAACGAAGCAACACTAAAATAAAGATTATTTAACATATCTCCAACAACTAACGTAAAGTTATAGACAATATAGGCGTTAATTTAACTTTAATTACAAAATATTACCTTAACTTAGACTAGCTATTACTTATTTTCCTCTATTGGTATATCAACCAACCGCAAGAAAAAGGATTCTAAAAAGAATCTATGCAAAAGCCAGAGTAAAAAATAAAGAAGCCGTACTTCGACACCCCCCTTATTTATTAATTACTACGCTAAGGTAAAATAATATAATCACCTGATGCAACATATCACTATGTTGTTTAGGCCATACCTTAATATAGAAAACGTTTAGTACAAAATTTAGCGCACAATTACCATCCCAACAATAACTTTATACTATACTAGCTCGGGGTGGGCTTGTCCGCTCCTACTATTATTAAAAATAGCAACTAAAAGCTGTATTGAATAAAACGACTTCAAATATTTTTGACGTCTGGTCGTTGAAGAATTTATGTAATTACATTTTACATAACTTTCCTGCTGATTATCTCTCAAACTAGCTTTAGCTATAATATTTTATTAGATAGCTAGCTAAGATTTTGGAGGTGTTCCAGCAATTTGTCAAATTTTACATGCGCCCTATAATTTAACGCATGGTTTACTAAATGGAATAAAGCTAAATTATATGAAGATAAACCTATAGCTATAACCATCATTCCCAATTGACTCATTGTGGAATAAGCTATAACTTTTTTAATATCCTGTTGGAAGAGACCAACAAGAGAACTAAATACAGTAGTTATTGCTCCTAATCATAGGCATATAAGTAATACAGTACTGCTATATTCTATTAAAGGAGATGAACGCATTAATAAATATACACCGGCTGTAACCATAGTGGCAGCGTGTATTAATGCAGAAACAGGGGTTGGACCTTCCCAAAGCTAAGGGTGTATACTAGGTAGAGTGCACCTCTCATCCCCTCATCCCCCTCATCCCCCGGAGGGGGATCTGGGGGATCTGGGGATATAGATTCTACTTCTCATCCCCCTCATCCCCCGGAGGGGGATCTGGGGGATGAGAAGTATCTTACGAGGTGCGCTCAAACAGAAGCAATCTTAACTTTATGTTCATCAGTAAGCGTTTTACCATAATAAAAAAGATTTTCTCCCAACTTAGCAGCTCTCATCTTCTCTCTTATTTATTCAGAGAATTTTACCAAACATAGGGTGTTTATCTCCACAAGGTAATTCCTGCATAGCTTTACTTATTTTTAATTTAGTTTCATCTGGTTTTCCTAATGGAGAACCCGCTATACTTAGAATACTATAACTAGTTCCTCGTGGCGAGGAACTTGTTTCCTCGCTCGGGGAACAAGTTTCCCCTCGCGGGAAACTAGTTCCTCGTGGCGAGGAACTTGTTTCCTCGCTCGGGGAACAAGTTTCCCCTCGCGGGAAACTAGTTTTAAAAAGATAAAAATAATATTGTTCTCTTTTTATAGTATCCATTTTGTCACAATATTCCAATATATATAAATTAAAAGAATGACCATATTTTAATAACCCTAGGCAGATAAGCATACTAGAATTTCTTTTTAATACAGACGAAGAGTAATAACAACGCAACCTAGAAGTTAATTGCACTACCTATGTAAAACTACCCATTAACTGTATTAACTCAACAATAAATTGCACTTTTACCCTTATTATCTGAAAAGATACTTTGTTTCTGTAAATCAGGATTTAAATATTCTTTAATAAGGTGAAAGGTAATATACTAAAATAACATAATGGTTTATCAAAATTAAAGTATAAATCAATGGAGTTTAAATCTACTGAACATAATAATGAGATTATGAGGACTGGAATTAAAATATATAATAAATTCAAATAAAACAATTTAACTAATCATAATAAAAAATTTTTATTAAAGCTCACACCGGTACCGATGTAAATACTAGCTATCCCATTACACCTGTCAAATAAAAAATATCAACGATATTTTTTTATTTTTAAATAGAAAAAGATCAACGATCTTTTTTCTATTTTAAGAACTTTCGGCTGAACATTAAGCAGCATTTCAGCCACCCCTTGGTGGACCAGTCTGTCGCGATATATTAAACTACCGACGGTCTTGACGAAACGTATTTGACGCTGTTTACGAAACGTATTTGATCGTTTTCACCAAAGTCGCTGCCCCCCCCCCCTGTAAAAAAATTATTTATTATTATAGCTCAAGCTGGCGGCTAATAAATTCAGGTCTACTAGTAACCTTGCGCCTGAAAAAGAGGTTAAGATTAAGATTAAGGTTAATCCATATAATCCTTGTCTTCATCTCCACAAAAGGCCTTTATAATATTAATAAGAAGATTTAACCAAAATATTTGGTTAGAATCTGAACAAGAAGCTTCAATTAAATCACTATTAGATGATTCAACAGATGGACCCCCCTCAGAGGTAGATGAACCCCCTTGAGTGCTAGGTGAACAAGGAGGAAGAGAAGAATCACCTGAAGAACCGGATTTACCGTTGTTATCACTATCAGGTTTATTACCTGATTGTTTTTTAGATGGTGGGCATTCAGTATGTAACTCAGTAGATTTTCGTTTATTGGAGGATAAAACTCTATCTGATCCTAAGCCAGAAGAAGTCTGACAATTTTCAGTAGAAGACACAAAAAGCTCTTGTTTAGATGCAGAATTTTTTATTAAATTATCTAGATTCTCCTGATTTTTTTTTAATTCAGCCGAGATCTCTTTTTCCTGATCTTTAAGGTGTTCTTTAAGATCTTCCAAAAACTCCTTTTCTGATGAGTTAGGCTGTCCTTCTAACCCTTCAGGATATTGTTCTACTAGTGATTTATAGTAACGATTTTTACCCTTCGCTTGTTGGGGTAAGATAGAATCTAACTGCAAAGCTTTATTGACCAAGTCAAGCTCACTTTCGTTACATAATTTATGTTCTTTATAGCGTTTTAATTCATCTTCATATTGTTTTCTATTTTGTTCTAATTGCACCCCTTCTTGAGCTTTATAATCAGATTTATCTTTATCTGAGTATACAAGCTCTTTTCTTGAGTCTACCAATTTATCTTCAGAGCCTCCACCCCCTGTAGAACCTGCTGCTGATCCTGTAGAACTAGAACCAGCTGCTGATCCTGTAGAACTAGAACCAGCTCCTGATTCTTTAGAGAGCGATCCAGTAGTAGAAGAAGCATTTGATTCATTACCAAAACCTTCCGACCCTACTCCACCATTTGTACATAATTTGTAGGAGGATGTTACAGATAATTCAACTATTGGATTATTCACCGCGAGGGCGTAACGCCCTCACAATTTGTTTAAACAAATTGTTAAGCCCGCTAAAAAATTTTCTAGGTAGCACTGTACAGGACGATAATAAATAAATTTGCCCTCTATTAAAATACAAACGAGATAGCGTACATAGCTTCCATAAGAAAGGCAAAGTTCTTTTTTAATTTTTTCACGTGGCAAGACACGACAAGACACGACAAGACAGGACAAGACAAGACAGGACAGGACAGGATAGGGCAGGGGGGGGGACCTTACTTCATACGAAATATATTTGGTTTAATCCTTGCTATATTTCTTTTTTTAGTTTGAGTGCACCTCATCCCCTCATCCCCCTCATCCCCCGGAGGGGGATCTGGGGGATCTGGGGATATAGATTCTACTTCTCATCCCCTCATCCCCCGGAGGGGGATCTGGGGGGATCTGAAGTATCTTACGAGGTGCGCTCAAACTAATACCCCCCCCCCTCTTCTAATTTATTAAGCCCTAGCCACAGGGTCATAGGGCTGGGTAATTTATTTAGAGAGGCGGAAGGGATTAGAAGCCGGGACCTTCTATATAAATAATTATGAAGGTCCGAAGGATGCAGCTATAGTTAAACATATGAGCTTTAACCATTTACGACCTATGTAATCGCCATTGGAAGTCAAACGTGAAGTCCAACTTGTGAACTTTTAGCCATAGCTCCTATAACTAGGCAAATTCCTATAATAGTAATGACATTTTCATTAACGTAAGGCGCCAACGAAAATACTATAGCGTAATCTAAATTACCTAAAGATCACAATATAGCAAACATACCTATAGTTAAGAAGCAATCACCTACTCTGTTTGTTAAGAAAGCAGAAATAGAACTTTGATTAGCTCATATCCGAGTGAATCAAAAGCTAATCAAAAGATAAGAGCAAACTCCAACACCTTCTCAACCCACAAACATTAACAAATAATTATTACCTGTTACTAATATTATCATCATAAAAGTAAACAAGCTTAAATAACTAAAAAATCTTTGATTGTGCTTTTCAATCAAATTTATCCTGCAATTGATTTCCAGGGTCTTCGATTACTAACAATGGTTACTTATCTTAAAAATTTTCTACCTGTATTCATACCAGATTTTATCTCTTTAATTGAAATTATACCCTCAACTGTAAGATGAGAACGATTAACCATTAAACTATGAATTTTACATCAATCAAGATAATCATAGAGTTTTATACCAATTATAGAGTATTTGTTAAAAAAAGGAACAATTATATTCGTAATATCAGTAAAGTCAACTATTGTTAAGCTAATAGCAGACTTACCACCACCATATTTGTAGATCTTACCTGATCCAAAAAACTCTACAATTTTCTCCATTAATATAAGATCTCTACTATGTTGAGATATTCTAAATCTCAATTGTACTCGATAACCTAATTTACTACTAGTTGATGGCATACGAACATCAAAGTTCCCTTCAGCGCTGACAAAACCTGAAAGCCAATAAGGGTCTAAAATTACATTATCATAATGAATTACTGGTCTTTCAACAGGAGTATATCCAGCAAACTCTAATTTTAGCACGTCAGATAAACCTAAATTCATTGAGGCTTTTATATTTACTATTTGATTTAAACCTTCGACAGTAAGATGAGCTTTACTGTTAACAACTTTTACCGCTTGTTTAAATAATAATAAATCCGCAGCTTTTTGAGTTAATAACGGATATTTTTCTAAATGAATAATAAGTTTATTTATATCTTCAATTGAATCGATGGAATAATTAACTATGTCTCGGTTTCGAGCTAAATGAATAGAACCAATACCACCCAAATATTTTTGTAATAGATATAATAAATTAAGATCTTTTGTGTGTAGACCCATTTGAAATTTCAATTGAACACGTCAACCTAATTTACGAGTTTTATTTCTATCTATTATTATGCTAAATGAACCCTCACCATCTATTAAACCAGATCAAACCCCAGGATTTACAGAAGTAGAATTATAGGTAGAATATTTTTTTAAATCGAATTGCTTAGATGGGATTTTGACATAGGAGTTTCAACCTTGTTGCATGTTGAAACCGAGTTTTATACCTCTATTTCTCTCGAAACCCTTTAGAGTACACCTTAAATCCATCACATTAGATGACTTAATAGATCAACTGCCGTCTACTCTTTGCTCTTTTACAACCATATTATTTAGTCTGGTTGACTTAGATCCGCGATAATCCATTTGGTTTTCACCAATCTTAAGGTTTCTTACCTTACCTGAGTAATTACTTCAGCCACTCTTGGTCTTCCAACCACAATTTGGTACCTTAAGCTTTAGGAGATCCCCGGAATTTGACAGTTTATCCCCATAGTCACGTTTTCCCGTAACGCAACCTCGAGGATCAGCCGACATGTAACCTATAGAATAAATATGAACTAATGAACTTATTATTAAAACAGGGATTAACATTAAAACTGTTAGACTATCAAATTGAAATCCTCATGTAATATTAAATCATTCACTATCTATTCATCTAAATAGGTTGATTGTTACTGGAATATTGTTAAAACCTACCTCAAATAAAGCCAATAAAGCCAAAATAGTTGTTGCTATTACACATAAACAAGTGATTATTTGTGCTCCGCGAACCCCAACTTTTCTTCCGAAAAAGCCAGCAACTATACTTCCTAATAAAGGTAAAATTATTATACTTAAATACATTATTTATATTCTATACTCACACTTCCTCTTAATCTATAGAAAGCGACTAGAATACCTAAACCAATTGCTGACTCGGCTCCCGCTACTACGATTATATAGATAGCGTATGTTTGACCGATGATGTCATCAATATTTAGTGAACTTACCAATATAAGGAAAGTTATAGCAAGTAACATAATTTCAATTGAAATAAGCATTAAGATGATATTTTTTCTATTTAAAACAAAACCTAAAACCCCAATTAAAAAAAGTATTAAAGTTAAATTCATTGTATATTTTAATATTATTAATTATTTTGGTTAAATAGAGCCCCAGCCTCGCCCTATTTAGTGACTATCAACCAGATTAATATAGCCTCCTATTTGCTAATTTTTTTTTAGTATGAGATAGATCCCCCCCCCCCCGCGTAGCGCGGGGGGGGGATAGGGATTAGGTGCGCGATAACAAACCTGAAGTAAAATACAAACTGTTAAACTTTGCCCAATAAATTTTTAATTTAGCCCACGATAAAATAATTAAAATGTTATATAAACCTGTAAAGCCAAACAGATTCGTACTACTAAGTAGATATAAGATTATAGTGTAGATTCTACTATAACTATAAAAAAAAAACTACTACAGCTCTTATCAGCTCTGTAGTAGCTAAACCAGTACCTATTATTTTTGCAACTTGTATCATCTCTTTTTTTTTATACAAATAAACCCTAGAACTTATCGATTGTTACGAAATTTTGATATTTTCAACACCCAAGCAATTAAAAATATTAGGCATATTATAAAACCATAAAAGATTATATTATATTTATGAAATTATACCTTTATGTTAAATTAACCTATTTATTATAAGATGTTGTAAGTTTCCATCCAACAATGAAATATAATAATTTACTAAGTGCATATAAAATTCGAACTCATACCATAATGTCCGAAGCATAACCTTCTACCATTAAACTAATGCACTTTAATATACAATGGCTAGTTACATATCCACCAGCAATAATAACTAGCTAGAATACGAACTAGACATCACATATTAATTTAATAAAAGTTAACAATTGGTTATTACCGATCATACCAATAAAATACGGATAACTTTTTTGCAACCGGAGTTCACAATAATATTATTTATCACACCTCTTATAAATTTATATTGGTAGATTTGCATAATTATTTGAATATAATAGCCTGCTTTTAAAGTCCACCTATCGGCTTTTTAAAAGAACTTTCCCCTCTCGGCCCAGGCCTAGCGACCTGGTCCTAGGCCGAAGGGCGGAGGGGATGTTCATCATCCCCCTCTCCCCGACAGGGGAGAGGGGGCGAAGAACTAGTTTTTCTAAAGAAAAACTTGTTCATTAAACTTTTTTTTTATAAAAAAAGTGTAAGAACTACGACGCAACGCGTCGTAGTTAATTAAGGCCCTGCGGCGCGTAAGAACTCATTATTTACCTTTAAACTATTTTATAGGCTTCGCCGGGGGGGGGCTGGCCTAGTATACTAAAACCCCCAAACTGCAATTTTACAGAAGAGGTAGTAGGGAAATGGTTGTAATTTAATGGATATTTATTATACGATCTCCCCTAAAGCTGCAAAGCTAATAAAAAATATAACTTAAGTGCATACAAGATTCGAACTCGTACCATAACGACCGTAGCGTTGGGTTCTACCATTAAACTAATACACCTAGGATGGGTTAGTTTACCTAACCCATACTCATTCTTTTATACTACCTTGCTCACATAAAATTTATCGTACTCCTATATCAAAAAGAAAATTAGCAATTGCCTCACTTAGTCGAAAGATAGAAGCAATTAATTCATGGCCAGGTGGCAGAAGACTAGCAACTTCTCTGATTATATCTCTTAGAAATTCTAACACAGGAATTAAGATTGCACGTGCGTTATCATCCAAATATGCTGGATTGATAACTCTTTGTATAAATCAAAATAAAAAATCCACACACCCAGCTAAACCATTCAATGCTGCTTGATCTAATGGAATATCCCCATTTAATATCCACATACAAAGACTAATAGTAAGTCCGATTATAAGTTGAAAATATCACATTAAGTATGAAATAAACTTTTTTTACTTCCTCTTAATCTATAGAACACGACTAGAAAACCTAAACAAATGTTTAGTCAACTTTCCAATATAAGGAAAGTTATAGCTAACTTACTTGAGCACTTAAACAAATAATTACTGTTCACTAAGTCAAGTAAGAAACTTTTCAAGTGAAACTGATTCGGATTCCCACCCGCTTGCGCTTGCTGGTCCACATTGTACCTAAGAGGGGTTGAGAGAGTACTAAAAGTACGTTTATTACTGTCAACAACCATCAACTTAAAAGTACCTTTATAAATAGCACCTTTATTAACTGTATATGAAAGAGTACCTGTACTAGCCTTGTAGCTAGGATCATAAGATTGAATAACTAATTTAAATATAGATTGAATTAGGTTAAAACTTATATTTTTCTTAGCCAACTGAGGTGCAGAAGAATAGTTTTTAAAAAAATTATCAACTATTTGGGTCGGACTATCCTTATCTAAGGTTTTTAGTTTCTTTCAGAATTCCTTCTGAGAGTTAACCTTAATACAAGAAAGTTTTAAAGAGGAAGCCGCCAAATCACTATTCCTCCTAACACAAGAAGTAGAAAAATTCTTTTTATGATTTAGGAGGGTTAGAGGGGGTGTACGTATAAAAGACCCACACTTATACACCCCCATTTGAGTGAACTGACGACACATTCTGCACTTCCTAATTATAGAATAGATACCACTACCACTACCCAAAAAAGAAAGATAGCTAGATAGCGGCAAACCACTACTATAAAATAATAAAGTTAGTTTGTCAACAATAGATAAATACCCTCCTCTTTTTAAACCCGAGTATTTAACTATTGTTCACTTAATCATACCAAAAAATGCTCTAATGAGACTGACTGTATAACTATTGGCATGGAACTGTGCAGAATCCCACATATTTCGCTACATTGCGCTGACTCTACCGTTATTAAATGTAATTAATTAATAAATTATTATTAGTATACTTGATTAGTAAGTATACTTTATTAGTAAGAAAATTTATTTAAAGGTTATTTAGTTATTTGTAAGCAAAAATATAACCTTTATATTTATTACCATCTCTTAAATGCACATTTAAAATTTTTCGATCTAATTTGATATTTAAAGTCTTAAAATATTTAATTGTATCCGTAATACTATCAAATCGTTTCTCGAAATCTTCTCTCTTTACTAATATAGACTTATTCTTTCTATTTACCTTTAAGGAGGCTGCGCCGGAATTTACTTTTAATTTCAAATATTCATCCATAATTAAACCAACTTGTTCAAAGTTATCTGGTAAAGCCTTATCCGAGTATTTACATAAGAAATTATGAAACACTTTTCCCATTTTGATATATCTAGTAAGAGTATCTCTTTTTATAGTTAAACCTAATCCTTTTAAATGCTCAACACAAGACGTTAAAGAATCAAACTTTAAAGTATAACCCTCTACAACATTATTTACGAAGGTGTTCCCTTTTTTAATTTCTAATTCGACAGGTATACTTCTACGAGTTCCTAATCTAAACGTATCTTGTCTTTGTTCTTGCATTATAGCTATTAACTCTTGGACAGAAATATTGCTTAAAGAAGCAGTAGATATAGGATAACTTAATAATAAGAATTTATTAAGATAAGGTAATTTAGAATCAACAAACTTTTTACAAGTTTCAGGATGTATACTTAAAACTCTTTTTAACTCAATTTTAGACTTAGCTTTATAATAAAGAGTACTGCAAGTTAAATCATAAATATAGATAGGATAACCTTTTGAAGATCCGGCATTAACAACTCTTAAAGTATTCAAGCTAAATTCTTTACTTAGTAAATAATATTGCTCTAGCAATAGAGCGTCTTGACTACTATATTTATTACTGTCTAATTTGAAAAGAATTAATTTAAAAGCTTTTAGCCCTTCTCTGTGGAGTAAAGGTAAAAACTGTCCAGCTAAAGGAAAATCACCTTTAAAATAATAATCTAATCTACGTCTTAGCAAATTAGATGAACCTACGTATTTCTGACCTGTTTTTTTATGTATAAATACATAAACACCAAAAAAACCTTGATATACAGATTTACCGCTTAATTCTACTAAAAGTTTTGTACTTTCCGGTGTAGATATAGGAAGATCGAATTCTACACCGCGAACTTTTAATAGTTCGTCTAACTTAGACTCAGTAACTTCTATATTTTGGTTTGATAATATTTTATTGATTACAGATGAAGTAGTAGGTTTTCCACTATTAATATGCTCTAATGCTAAAGACTCTGAATTATTACGTAAAGATCCGTCGTCAGATGGACCTCCTCTCCCATAAGCTTTAACTGAACTAAAGGATCTAGTTAAACGTACAGCAGCTGCTGTAGAACATCTAAAATGCAAATACTACAATAGTCTATTTCCTAAGAAAGACAAATGCTTTATATGAAGAAATTTGGTTTGAGTGCACTTCTCATCCCCCCCTCTCGGCCCAGGCCTAGCGACCTGGTCCTAGGCCGAAGGGCGGAGGGGGATATGAAGTATCTTACGAGGTGCACTCAAACAGAATAAAATTAAAAAGTTATTATTACATTCAATTAAGTTTAGCAAACTATTGTAGAGTTCCCTAAATATATATATTAACTCCTTGGACTAGTTTGTTCCACGACCCCTCAGGGTAGGGGGAAACTAGTCCTAAGGACTTAGTCCAGGGTTTTACTTATTATAGGGGTAGCCGTAACTAAGTAAAAACTAAGAAGCCACCGCTTTGCTGAGTCCCCCCCCCCTTACCGCACCGCTTTTAGCTTTGTTTTTTATTAATAAAAAACACAGCGAGGGGGACTAAGCAAAAAAAAGTGTATTTTCTTTTTATAAGCGTGGCTAATAAATACATATTTATTTAACAAAAATATGGCGGTTTAATATATAAAAAAAGACCTCTGTCTGTTTCTAAATAAATTCTCTCGGCCTAGTGATCTGGTCCTAGCCTTATTTTTCTTTTAAGAAAAATTAGCAAGCTCGGCCGTGAAGACTCGACTCATATTTTCTGCACCTTTTTAGGTGGGGGCTGACTATATCTTAAGCATCATTAAGGCTGCTTAAAAAAAAATACATATTTTTTATGGTTTGAGTGCACCTCTCATCCCCCTCATCCCCCGGAGGGGGATCTGGGGGATATGAAGTATCTTACGAGGTGCGCTCAAACTAGTCCAGAGTCCAGAATCCAGAGTCCTACGGACAAGGACAAGCGCAAGCCCTAACAACACCAATCACCGTTTAGTCGATGAACTGCATACCAAATTTTTTTAACTTGGTACTTGGCTGCGGATTGCCCATTGAATAATAAATCTCGATATTTCCATACCACGAGTCATTACCTGTGCCATAAGTATGTTACCATACTTACTTGGATAAGATTCCTTTAGGGGTTTCCCGCAATTTGATGATTTATAACTATAGGTTCACTATAGTTCCGGCCATTCTAGTAGTAGCACTTCCCCGGCCGGGGGCCCTCGCGGTCCCCTAGGGGTCATCTATCCGCCCCGGGAAGTAGTAGTAGTAAGACCGTAAAAAACACCTTCTCTATTAATAAATACAGATACTTGATTCAGTCTCAATTATATCCTTTTGCCCTATTAAAGTGAATATACTTATAGGGACGAGTTAGGATACCTTATCCCTGAATAAAGAGTGCAAAAAAGGTAGCACAGATTATCCATTTTACGAATAATAAACTATACTTTTACTAAGTCTTATCTAGGGTTTATTTTTTAACTTGAAAGCTAAAGATAATTAGAGGATATAATACATACTCTATATAAATTTTAAAGCTCCTCACAGGGTAAGCTTAGGTAGATAGAACTACTATCCTGTATCCTTTCGGATAGGGTTTGACTATATCTTAAGTTAATTAGCAGATATTTAGTATATACTGCTAAAAACCAACCGCCGTTTAGTCGATGAACTGCTCACCTTTTCCTTATTTTCACCCCTCTTTATTTTTTATTCCCGAAAAATTTAGAGGGAGAAAGCTTACCCGTGTAAAGTTAGTGCTTGCTTATACTACGGATCAGACGAAGGTGGTTGGCTGCGGATTACCTATTTCCTTACGTGCATCTATTTCGATTTTACCATATCTCAATTCATTACGTGAGCCATAAGATGTGTTAACACTCTTACTTGGTTGAAACAGCTTTAAGGCTTTCCCGCAATTTGACAATTTAGTGTGGGGGAGATAAGATTATTCTCTCCCACAACCAGGCATATTAATAATGGGGTTCTCAGTCCCACTTATACCTGGATATGCATCACATTTGATACCTAACGAAGGGCAAGCAAAAGACGTTACACAAATTTATCTTATTATTTACCTTACCGTTTTTTTTTGCTAATATATATAAACAAAAAAGATAGCTAGTATTACAAATTTATAATACAATCCTTCGACCCAGCCCGACGGGTATGGATCTAAGGGGTAAAATTAATTAACTCTCAATTATAAATAAAAAACCTTTATAAGGTTCACCTGTATTAATCATTTTAGCTATTTTATTTCTATCCATTACTATATTAAGAGTTTTAAAATAATTTACTATAGCTGTAATACTAGGAAACTCCCTAGTTTCCCCGCTTTCTATATCTTTTATGGTAAGAGATTTACTAAATTTACCCTTAGAAGTATTGCTTAAAAACAGAGCCTTTTTCTCTAAAAGTAAACTAGCTACTTCAGGTACAGTAAAGTTAGCTATAACTGCACCCTGAATAGGAGTATCCGTAATTTTAAAGAAATTTAAATAATTATTACCTTTAAGACAACTTTTACAAGTGCTAGGATGTATTCCAAGATCACCTTGTATTTGACTTAAAGATTTAGAAGAGTAATATAAAGTACGTCCTTCTAGATCATATAAATAAATACGGTTACCCTGACTAACTCTAAAATTTACTATTCTTTGAGTGTTTAAATTAAAACTCTTGTGTAATAAATAATATTGCTCTAAAAACAAAAAATAGTCACCAGAATAGAACTCAGCTGGCATTACAAAAATTTCTAAGGTGAAATTACTATATCCCCCCTCCTTTTTAATAATAGGTAATAATAATCCAGATATGTCTTTATTAAAGTGTTTAAAATTAAAATACTGATCTAGTCTTCTTGAAAGACTATTACTTGAACCAACATATTTACAACCTGTTAATTTGTGTGTATAAATATAAACACCGGCTTTTAACCCCCTAGTGTGAGGTTTACCAATTAAACCTTCTAAGGCACGAGTAGTTTGATCATTTAAAGGTAAATCGAATTTAACACCTGGGATGTTTATTAATTTGTTAAGTTTATCTTGTGTTATTGAAACACCTTGGTTAGCTAATAATTTATTAAGGATATCGCTGCTTATATCTTTAAATTCGTCGTATACTTTAACATTACTATAACTCCTAATAAAGACATAATTGTTATAAGATACACTAGTAATAGCTCTTACTTTATAAACGGTAGGTCTTAGGTATGAAAATTTATTATTAACACCCGCTATGAAAGCAAAAGACGTACCACATATTTATCTTACTATTAAGTACTTACTAAACCTATTATTTATACTTGATACATATAAGCAGTATACGGCTCTAGAACCTTAATTTTTAATACAACCAAACCGTCCGTAATTACAACACAACTTTAATGTAAACTTAACAGGATAATTTACTACAACAAACTGCTTCATATATGTATCGATATTCCAATACCAGTATGCAAGCTAATAATAAACTTAGAGATGAAAAAAAAAGATCGGTAAGATATTAATAATTTAGAAAGGCTAATGTGCTAACTTTAATCTAAGATAGTTTAAAACTACCCCTGAGACGGTTTTCCGTTGACTAGAGTATACCTTACAGTAATTAGAAAATCGAGATCTAAAACTGAATAACCATCTACTCGTTGCTCTTTTACACATTAGTTACTTACATTGAGACTCACTTTCCACTTAGGTAAACCCATTAGGGTTTACTCAAGGAGTGGAGAGAGGTTAAAAAAGGAGATTTTTTTTCTTTTTGCCTCTCGGCCCAGGCCTAGCGACCTGGTCCTAGGCCGAAGGGGAAGCCAAGAATAAGTTTGTAACTAAGTGGTGATTTAGATCCGCGATAATCCATTCTTCTTTCGAAAAATCATTAGTATTATTACTATATCTGAGTGATTAGTTCAGCCACACCGCGATCCTTTTAGATCAGATGCTTAGTAACTAATGCTTTAGGACTTCCCCGGAATTTGGTTATTTGAACACTACTACAGTTGAGGGCCTATTCTCACTTTGAATGTATAACGTCACCAGCAGTAATAATAAATCTTACATGAGTTAATTCAGGTAAAATTACATGTCTTGGTTCTCTTTTTTCCATGGGTATATATTATATTTAAATTAATATCTTAACCTTTAGGCATAAGCTGAGAATATAACGCCTCGTTTCCGATAGTTTATATTTTTCTATCTTACAGATTATAGGGACCAAACGACTAAGGGAAGACGGAATTTAAACTAAGATGAAAAATTAAGCTCTTCCTTTGTTCATACCCGCTTTTATTTTTACAATTTCATTAACCCCTTCTGGAGTTAAATGCTCCCCACTTCGCATTAATTTAGCTACAATACATCAATCTTTAAAATCATCAAGTTTTACCCCTCTAATTTTATGATTGTTAAAAAACGGAAGGATTTTTTCATAATTATCCTTAAATTTTTCTACTCTGTATTGCACTTTACCATCAGAGCTTGTTACTAATTTACCGCAACCTAAATAAGAGATTAAACTTTGAATTAGTCTCTCATCACGTGAATGTTGAGTTATTTGGAATACTAATTGGACTTGAAAACCTGAAAGATGTGTTAAAGATTTACTTACAAAAACAAAAAAACAACCCTCACCTGATGTAAATCCAGCTAATCATTCACCATGTGGAATAGCTATGTTCTCTACTTTAGGTCTAAGGACGGGGATGATATTCGGAAAAGCTGTCTTTAATGCCTCAGATAAACCTAAATTCAAAGAAGCTCTCAAACTAAGGATAGTTAAAAGCCCTTCCTCAGTTATATGCTCCTTTCGCTGCATCATAATAATTATCTCTCTCCAGAGAAGATAATCAGCATGTTTTTGAGAAATTAAGGGGTATTTATCAAAATGATCAATTATATTTAACATTTGACCTATAGTATTTACCCTTAAAGCATAAGCATCTTTGGCAAATTTACCTATCCGACCTATACCACCTAAATGAGCTTGAATTTCTCTTAAAAGATCTACGTCTCTTTTATGAAGGCCAATTAGAAATTCAGCACAGACTCTTCAACCTAGGGGACGTGTGGAATCCTTATATACTGTGATAGAAAAACAACCCTCTGCATCTGTGAAACCAGTGATAAATCACGGGCTTAAGTTAGATGGTTTGGGACCGACACCAGACGCGCTATATTTTTTTATACCTAAAGTATCTCAAGAAAAAGAATGTTTGACCCTTTTAGTAAAATTAGGTCTAACATACATTAATCCAAGAGCACTGACATGCTTTAATCTTCTTCTACCTTGATAGGATTTACCGACTTTTAGGTATAAGCTAAAGACATAACGCCTCGTTTACGATTTTTTTTTCAATCTATCTCTAATTTACTTATATATTACAAAAGAGATAAAAAGTATTAGGCTATTAGAATACACCTTACACCATATATCTACCCTCACTTTCTGAGGTACTCAAGGTTTTAACCTGATATATGGCGAGTAACCATCTACTCGTTGCTCTTTTACACATTAATCTTGATCAAGCTCTGCTTAGTCCCTTATTTTTTTTATAAAATTTATTGATAAAATTTTATAAAAAAAAGGGACTCAGAAGTCATGCTAAGCTATATAAACGAAGAAAAAGAGGTGATTTAGATCCGCGAACTTCCATTCTAACTTTCGTTAAATCTCAGAACTTGTTACTATACCCAAGTGATTAGTTTGGCCCCTTTCTTTACCCTTTTAGGTTAAAGGGTTAGTATTCTGAGCTCTTAGGATTTACCCGGAGTTTGGCTACTTGAGAGTCATTAAAGCTTGCTTAAGGCCTTTTCACTCTATTATCTACTTCTAACATTCTTAATCTTCCTTCTTCCAAGTCAGAGTCTGGTATGATATACGAATCGAATTCTATAAATTCATCACCTGAATCTAAGAAATCGGGATATTGGTAACTTCAATATCATTGGTGCTACATAATTGTCTGCTTATCTATCATATATATATTTGTTGAATGTAAATAAAGAAACTTAATGGTTAACTTTTTCATTCGCGGGAATAATACCACTCAGACTATTCTGGAAAGCTATAAAATCCGCTGTAGCAATGGCTGTATTATGATTATGTATATATCGTACTCTATTCCCATCTAATTGCAACCCTATTGAATTTAATCCTAAATAATTTGATTCTGCACGTAAATAGATTATATACAACCCATACTGATTAAATCTGACATTACGTGGAAAATCCTGGCTATTGTAACCTCTCCGCCTTCTTATTGCAAACCTATGCATACTTTGAAGAACTAAAACTCTAGTAATTTCATCCAAGTTAGGGTCCCTCTCATTTATCCCTGATTCATGCAATCTTTCAAGAAATAGATGATAGTTTCGATTGTTTCGATTATTTCTATATACTTCCATTAAATATATACTAAAAATATAAGCAAACAATAATAGTCACACAAGCAAAGATTTTTTAATTATAAATCCAATAAATTATTTATAATTCGAACTATAGAGTTCCGACTGTACATTAAGCATCAAATAAATGACACCCACAAGTGACCCAGTCTGTTGCAATAAATAATAAGAAAAAAATTTATTTACTGACAGTCTTGTATTTTTAATTATTACCCTTACTAAAAATATATTAACTGTTTTCACTTGCATCGCCAAAGAAAAATAAAAATTTTTCTTCGAGAATCCCGGCGGAAACTCAGAATTTAATAAACAGTTTAATTTTCGGCTGCGCCCCCACACTTAGAAAAATAAAAATTTATTTTTATTTTTTTTATTTTTTTCGGCTGCGCCCAAATCCCGCCCTCCTCTTACGCCTGTGGAACAGGCTCAAGGCCCTCGCTCCAACACAACGTTCGTTGGAGCGAGGTCGCCCCCGGGGCGAAGAGGAGGGGGGTGGCTTATAAAAAAAAAATACATTTTTTTTTATTATGCCAAGTAGGCCTAGCCCAGGGCTGAGGTCTTCTGCATTAGGGCTGGGTTTTTACTATTTAGGCTTATTTTTATTATTTATAAGCAAAATTAGCAAGCTCCCACCCTACTAAAAGTAAAAACTAAAGAGCGAAAGATTAAAAACTATTTATTAAACTCACGACTACCGTATATATGTTGAGCTGGTTAGTAAAATTTTATAATATATTTAGTTTGAGTGCACCACTCATCCCCTCATCCCCTCATCCCCCCGGAGGGGGATCTGGGGGATATGGGGATATAGATTCTACTTCTCATCCCCCCTCATCCCCCGTAGGGGATATGGAGGGATGAGAAGTATCTTACGAGGTGCGCTCAAACGGGTGCGCCTAATTTATTAGCAGGCCGGCTGGACGACTATAAAAAAACTTTAATATTATAACCCTAATTTAGACTTCATAGATGAATGTAAATGAGGTAATAATATTTCCCTTAAAGTTGGTACAGATGAAATTTGGATGTAAATAGAAGAATTATTACTTAATTTTAAATGTTGAATTGTACAATCCAGGTTAAATTTGGTTTTAAGTCTTTTTACCAAGAATTCTACCTCAGTTAAGGAAAAACAATTAGTTGCTATTCTAACGTCGGGTTTAGCTCAACACCCGCCGTCTGAAATTCAAATCGCTAAACATAAAGGAGTCATATAATTTTATAATACAGGTTTTATAACTTTTTTACCCTTATGATAGAACATTTCATGGACTCAATTAAAACTTCTAAATGTAAAAGTATTAAATTCATATCTATAATGTATAGATTCTAAACCCTTATGTTTTACTTTAAAACTAGATTTTCGAGGTTCTAGATTAGAACTATAACCATTAGTGTAAAAAAAGGAATATAATCAAAATAAGTATTCTTTATGTATACTACTTTGTCTATAACATATTCTTGTTCCTTCTATGCTTATTCTATTAGCATAAGAATACCCTAATAATGAACCTATTATTATAGAAAGAACATCTTGATTATGTGGACCTATTCTAGATCCAGCTTTCATTCTAGTATGAAATGAACAATATTGAAAGTTACTTAAGGCTAAATTAATATTTAACATATTATATTTTCTTTGACCTCGTAAGGTATTTACTATTTTATTTAATATATACGGTTTAGGGCCACCCCGACCCTCTGCTAAAACTGACATTGAAGGATCACTCACTTCATCCATTAAGTATAATAATTTAAAAGAAGGGAAAGCAATTAACATAAGTATTACTGCAGGAGTTATTGTTCATATTAGCTCGATAAGTGTACCGTGGTTTAAATACTTGTGAGAAATAGGTGACTTTGTAGCCACATAGTTTCTTATTATAGATAATAAGATTCACCCTACACTAAATAATATAATAACTAAGTAATACATTATGTTGTCCTGACTTTTAATGTTAATTACACAGTAAAATAATTAAGTTTACTATTCAAGAAATTTGAAGTTGAATTTGGATTTCCCCGCCCAAACTACCGGAGGGTGGCAGGCTAAGAGCCTACCAATTAAATTTTTATGGATGTTTACCTAGCTATATATAGCTAGGTAAACCCTGAAGAAGAATTCGAATTCATATATCATACTAAATTTTTAAAAGATCCTAAGATAAAACTAAACAAAGCGCTGTGTTCATTTTACAACCACTTACCTTACACCCTTCTAAATAGAAGATTCTCGCAGATGCCCGCCCTACTACAAGCGAATTACCAAAGGCTAATCTACTCCTCTGGAAACTCTCTTAAAGAATTCATTAACGATTTTATCTTTCTTATTTTAATTAAACCTTCTGGTGTTAAATGAGCTTTAGACGCCATAAGTTTAGTGATACCTTTGAAATCTTTAAAATCTTTTAGTTTAGATCCTAAAATAGGATAATTATCGAAAAAAGGTATTACTTTTTCTGTAATCTCCTTAAATTTAGTTACACGAAAAGATATTCCAGCCTTACCACAAGGTTCAGATCCCCCTTCGGGGATCATCCCCGATCCCCCCCCCCCTGGGGGGGGGATCGGGGACGATCTACCACACTCAAAAAAGTCCTTTAAGCTCTTGATAAGGGATTGATCTATAAGATGTTGACTTACCTGATAACCTATTTTTATTTGGTATGTAGCTCTTCCCGAAGGGACCCCAGTCGGGTACCTGAGGGTCCCCTCGGGGGAAGACTTATTCTCTTGAATAACTACAAAAAAACAACCCTCTGCCTCGGTAAACCCTGCTAATCAATAAGGATTTATAGACTTACCTTCCTTTATATCAATTAATCCTTTTGATAAAGAAGATGGATCTATTAATTTAAAAGTAGGAAAAGCTTCCTTTAAGGCATCAGACAAACCCAGATTAATAGAAGCTTTAATACTAACCATATTTATTAGACCCTCAGGGGTCAAGTGATCTTTATTGATAAATAACTGCAAAGCTTATTTAAACAAAAGAAAGTATCGACTTTTTTTTGCCTCTCGGGCCAGGCCTAGCGACCTGGTCCTAGGCCGAAGGGTTATAAGTGGATAATGATCAAAATGGTCAATTATTAATTTAAGTTCTTTAACGGAAAGAACTCTTCATAAAACCTTTTTACCAGTAACACTTAAAACTCCTATTCCACCGAAATATTCTTGAATTGATCTTAAAAGATCTGCATCTTTACTGTGTAAACCTATTGAAAATACTAGATTTACACTGTAACCTGGTTTATAACCAGTTTTTTGAGATAGTTATATGAAAACACCCTTCTCCGTCCATAAATCCTGTAATATAGTTAGGATTTAATTGGTGGTTCCCTTTACCACCCAGGGTAGATACTCCTATTTTATCCATACGGTTAGAAGGCACCGTAGGGAGTAATTCTAACTTATTATTACCCGTCTTATTAATTTCGATTATTTTTATTTACTATCAAATATTACTTTTCATATTAAATATATAAGGAAAAGTAAAATTTTAAAATAACCCTTCAGTTTGTGTATACACGATCTGAAGATAATAATATAAACTTAATGGGGACAATATATCCATAACATAGCACTACCAAAGTTTCAATGCTTCCCTGTATAAAAACAAATGTGCAGCCGGTGGCGGTTGCTGCAGCTGCTGCTTGCGTAGTTATGTATTAGAAAAAAAAAATAACAATATATTTAGGATATTACTATTATTTTTCTAGTTATATTCCCCCTTAATTTCTATGATAATTAATTATTAATAAGAAGCTTTAACTTTGAAAAACCATACTAGAATTATCTTACTAATTTAAGATTTAGATTTACTTAATATAAAATAAACCTTTCCATAAATATGTCTAGTTGTTTTTATCCAAAGACAGGTTTCCCTGCGACTAGAGCACACCTTACAGAGAGAGTTAATATTTCTCTGAAGAACCGTCTGCTCGTTGCTCTTTTACAGTAGTATTTACGTATTTACGCATATACTACTAGTTTAGATCCGCGATTATCCATTTTTCAACCAAAGTTTGAAGTTATTTCTATTGATATTACCATACCTTAAGTAATTAGCTAAGCCAGAATTAAAGTTTCCTATAATTCCTTGGTTAATAGAATTTTAAGATATCCCCGGAGTTTGACTCTTAATACACGACAACAATTCTTGTAATTCAACCAATTATCGATACCAACCCGATTCGATTTATATATCATACTTTAAATTTAGTAGTTAATAGCTACTACTAGTAGCACCACATAATATTAATATTCATAAAGTGAGAGATGGTGAGGAGGGGTGTGGGTGGAACTCAAATAAAGATCCATAATTTTTAATACGTGGGTTATTTAGATATTTAACTTTCACAATAAGTAGACTCTATTAAAAGAAGATTCATAAAATTTAATAGAAAGTTATTTAGAAAAATAAAAAAAAAAAAAGAAAAAAATTATAATTTTAACCCCTCGGCCTAGGCACAGGACTGTACCTAGTCCTGCGGCGAAAGGCAAAAAAACTTTGTAGAGAAAGAAAATTATTTTCATTCTCTCCCTCTATTCATTCCAGATTTGATTTGACGAATTATATCTAAACCTGGCTGTGTATTATGACCACCTTTTTGCATTAAGTCTGCAACTTTGCATCAATCCTGAAAGTCCGAAAATTTGATTCCTCTTATAATATGCTTTTGAAAAAACGGCATAATTTTACCTACAATATCACTAAATTTAACACTAATCTCCGCCGGGTAGATTACCTTTCCCACGTAACTTATATTGACCACACCCAAAGAAATTTATTAAGCTTTCCATTAATTTATCATCACGGCTATGTTGAGTAATTCGGAAATCCATAAACGTTTGAAATCCTACTTTGGATCTAATAGACTCTTTGACTTTAACTTTAAACGAACCCTCTCCCGATGTGAATCCGGCTACTCATTCACAATCAGTATGAGATGAACTATTTAAGGATAAGAGTACAGGATTTGGTCTAGCAACCGCGACCGTATTAGGGAAGCTTGATTTTAACGTGTCGCTAAGACCTAAGTTAAGAGATGCACGTATATTAACAATATCCTGAACTCCACTTTTAGTTAGATGTTCACCATTGCACATTTTGATAACTATATCCCTTCAAAGAAGATAATCGGAGGATTTTTGTGTTTTAAAGGATAATTATCAAAAAGGGGCAAAATTTTATTCCGAATATCGCTATAAGACCTCACGACAAAAGCACAGCCATCATCCCCATCTCTGACTATTTTACCTACACCAAACTTTGTATATCCCCTAAAAGTTTAGCATCCTTCCTATGTAGCTTAATTTGAAAAACAGCTTCGATACTTCAACCGACATTATTGTACCCCCCCCCCCTGTAATCTCTTCCTAAAAAGAGCCATAAAGGACCCTTCTGGGCGCAGAATAAAAAAGAATAAAAAAATGTATTTTTTTTATTCTTTTTTTACCCCTCAAGAAAAAAAAATGCATTTTTTTTTGCCTCTCGGCCCAGGCCTAGCGACCTGGTCCTAGGCCGAAGGGAGGGGGGCGTCCACAAAACCAGTTATAAACCAGGCTCCAACTTGTTACTTAAATTATTATTGCAATTGGTTGAAGAATTTTGATTATTACCTACCGCGGGACTAACTAAAGAATGCGGTTGAAATGTTTCAAGAAAGCTACGTATTCTAGAAGGATGAAAACAGGACTTAACTATATAAATATTATATTTAATATTAGAGTGCGACTTAGAAGTATATGTAGTAGCTACGGACCTACGACGATTAAATCAATAATTAACAGATAAAATCTGAAATCTCAATTTAATAAATAAAGATGAAAATAAACCCAAATCAATATTAATAAATGTAATTAATAAAATTACGACTATGCTTATTTCATGTAATTCAACTAACCCCTCACACTGAGGAGTAGCACTATCTTGAAAATATATACCTCATGCACTAGGAGCGTCTAGACTAATATTTAACTGATTTAATAAAAGATTCATTTTAAATTTTAAAGATTTGTCTATATTTATTAACTATTACGATAAATCATTTATCCTTACTATTTATATATAGACCTTAAGAAATTACATCATATTCAGCTCATTGGTGTTCAAACACTATATTGAACGATCAAAACAGATTATGCAAAAATAGCAGAAAATCGGTTCGATTAAGAAAACCCCTATATAGCCCGACCGAATGCTACATAGGGTAAAAAGACAAAAAAAAATACATTTTGTTTAGTTTGCACCTCATCCCCTCATCCCCCTCATCCCCCTGAGGGGGATCTGGGGGATATGGGGATATAGATTCTACTTCTCATCCCCCCATCCCCCGGAGGGGGATCTGGGGGATCAGAAGTATCTTACGAGGTGCGCTCAAACAGCCAGCCCCCGTCAGCCTTAGCGCTTCGCAGATAAACTAAACTCGGCTGAAAATGCGTAACGTGCATAGGTAACATTATTAATCTTGCTTCTTACAAGTAAGAGTATGGTACCATATATGAATCAAATTCTATAGATTCAACAATTGAATCTAAGAAATCAGGGTATTGGTAACTTCAATATCAAGTGCTATAAGCTAAACCTTGCATTGAAGGATCACTCACTTTAAACATTAAGTATAATAATTTAAAAGATAAAAAGCAATAAACTAGGTTAGCGTAACTTTGTAGTTAACCCCCCCCACACTCCATAAAGGAATAACGAATATTACGACTACTCGTAAAAGGAATACTTAATTATTTAACAAGTGCATACAAGATTCGAACTCGTACCATAACGACCGTAGCGTTGGGTTCTACCATTAAACTAATACACTTTGATTAGGGGGGGGTGCAGTCTTGGCTTGCTGCACCCCCACCCCCCCCCGTAAATAAAATTATATTTATTGAAAGAGATAATGCTAAAGAAAAAAAAAATTAAATTGTTGTTTACAATGAAGCCCTGATTTATCGGCCAAGCCTTCATTAAGAATTCGTTCCTAAATTTCTTTAGGATTTAAATAAACTTATAAATCCTGCAGGGATTTCCTCCAAGAAATCCTGAATGATTTCCCGAAGGGAAATATAACTTCTCCAATCCTATTCCTTTAATAGCTAAATCAATAACTCTGTTACCTAACTTTGGACCTAAATAACCAGTAGATAATCTATTAGCTAAAGAAACAGATGATCCAATATAACATAAACCATTAATTTTGTTAGTAATTTTATAAACACCTGGGCGGAGCATAAAAAAAATAACTAAAAAAAATGTATTTTTTTTTATTCTTTTTTTTACCCCCCCCCCCCCTGTAGCCGACGAAGTCTTATAAAAAATACAATTTTTATTAGCCAGGGGGGGGGGCTTTACCTCTTTCAGTATAACGAACATACTTACCAACAACTTATGGGCGAAGCATAAAAAAGAACTAAAAAAAATGTATTTTTTTTTATTCTTTTTTTACCCAAAAAAAAAATATCTTTTTTTTGCCTCTCGGCCCAGGCCTAGCGACCTGGTCCTAGGCCGAAGGGAGAGGCAAGACATTTAGAATTAACAGGTAATTCTAATCTTATTGGTGCTATTTTCATTAAAAGATCAAAATCTGAACAAGAGAGTTCAAACCCTTTAAATTGGCTACTAAGAATAGAGTTAATAAATGAACAAGTTAAATTACTACTAGCCAAAGCTGTATTAGGGAAATCTTTCAAGAAACGATTAACTAAAAAGAAAGGATTCTTTTCATCTAACTTAGAAGAATTAACCTGTTTTCAAAAATCTGAGCTACCTTGGCTAGCTTTAGTACTTCCCCTACCGGGGATCCTATCGGTCCCCAAAGGGGTCCCGACCTGGGAAGTTGAATATAATCTTTTGAAATTAGCTCCTACTACAGAGTGAGTGTGGAGGCGACGGATATTTTTAACTCCGCCGCCTCCAGAATAACCTAAATTAAAAGAATTTTTATCGTTCGAAGGTGATTTACCCAAGAAAGACACAGATGTATTAGTACGGTTATTACTTATAATACCAATATTCTGTTTACTATCGATTTTAAGCGCTCCCTTTCCGAGCTCGTATACAAAACCTAAGGTAATAATAATCATAAATAACAATACAACAATTAAACCGTAAATCTCGTTATTTGACTGGCTAACGGCAAAAGGGAAAATTAAAGTAATTTCTAGGTCGAATAACAAAAACAACAAACCGAACACAAAGAACTTCACATTGAATTGAGATCTATTTTGCCCTAAGAAACTGTGGAATCCACACTCAAAACTTGAAAATTTCTCCGCATACGGATTATGAGGAGCAAAGAGTAAATTTAAGACTAAAAATAAAATAGCTATAATACAAACAAATAATATAAATAATGTAATTGAACTCATTTAAGAATTAAATAAAAATTGTACCAATATGGTCAATGGTGTTAACAATTAATTAGTTAAAGCCCACCCTCCTCTTACGTCCTGCTAGCAGGACTCAAGGAGAGGAGGGGGCGGCGGAGCCGAGAGCTTGCTATACGACGACGAAGCCGCCATCATAAATACTTTCTTCAACTATAATTAATATTTCAATATATTACTATATTGTTCAGACTATATCTTTACCTACTTAATTTTAAATAGTAAGCTATTTAAAAGGTAAGTAAGCATTGGATAGTTATATAGGATTATTGTCAATATTACTCACCTAATAGTCGTTGAACGTTTTTATCTTATATCATTAGAGTGAGGACTCTTAGAGAACTATCTACTCTAATAAAAATATTAAGATAAACTTCGCTGCAAATCATCAAACTAACAACGGGGTGTTGATATTCTTGCAATTAATCCAATGTTTTTGAAAATTTTACCATTATTAATCTTTATCCCGGCTTATGAGTCGGGACTATATAATAAATAATAGCAAATTTTTCCGGGCTACCCTATTACATCTCGGTTAAGTACTATAAATAACCAAGGGACTTCCGGACGCCTGCGGCTGGAAGCGCCCTCCCCCCGGAGGGGGCGAGAAATTATCTTAGTGTATTCATACCAGATTTTATTTCACGAATATTATTTACTCCCTCTTCGGTTAGATGAGCCTTAGATCTAACTAACTCGACTACTCTAGACCAGTCTTCAAAATCCTCTCTTTTAATACCTTCTATCATATGATCTTGAAAAAATGGAATTATTTTATCAGAAATATCCGCAAATTTTCTAACAAGAAATACCCCCGACCCGTGCTTGCTCTTTCCACTATGGTAATTGAATAGGCCACATCCAAAAAAAGTAATAAAAGATCTTAACAGTAACTCATCTCTCAAATGTTGAGATACCTTAAAGCTAAATGAAACACCATCTAATTTACCTTTACCATATTTAGACATTTGAACTAAGAAACATCCTTCACCTGTAACAAACCCAGCCATCCATTCAGGATGAGGGATAGTAATATTTTCTATCTCGGGTCTATTGACAGGTACAGTATTAGGGAAAACAGTCTTCAAGGAATCCGACAAACCTAAATTCATCGAACTACGAATATTAACTATTTCTTGTAATCCCTTGGCAGATAAATGTTCCCCTTCAATTACTTTATGGATTATTTGCTTAAATAATATGAAATCGGCTTTTTTTTTAGTTATCAAAGGGTAGTTATCAAAATGCAAAATGATTTTCAAAATATCGTCTAAAGATCTTACCGTGAAACTTGAATCCTTACTATTAGTATTAATATTTCCTATACCCCCAAAATAATTTTTAATACGCATTAATAATAAACTATCCCTTGAGTGAACTTTTATCTGGAATTTAGGTCGGACATAGAATTTACCATTAGGATTTTTTTGAAGGCCAACATTAAAACAACCTTCTGCATCTGTAAAACCCGTAATAAACCAAGGTGAAATAGGATGGATCTTATTATGATCAATTGAGTACCAGAAGGTTTGTTGTGGAATGATAGAAGATAATCGAGTCGTATATCTAATTCCCCCCGCGTACGAAGTGTGGAGGGAACTTCCCCAGGGGAAAGTTCTATTATGATTAACAGAGGCAATCGAACCACGAGTACCTGACAATCGACGATAGGTACTAAAGAGATAAGAACGAGAGCTTGTTAGATGAGTATGTGATAAAATTCTAATTGTATTTAATAACAGTAATAAATTACGAGCATAATGCTCCTTAACACATAAGAAGAATAGGAGGTTAAAGGTACCCATCAGGTATAATCAAGATTTATCATATTGTAAATTATATTTGGCAGTATAAACTACCACTCTATTCGCCCCTGACCTCTAGGCGAAGCCGCCCCATCTGTGTGAAGGGTAAGATTAGTGGGGAACCGTAGGAGGGGGGTTGTGTTGTCCCCCCCCCCTCCTACGGACCCCGGGTATTAAAAGATTTGATAATTACTTCATCAATGAGATTAATAACTACTAACTCTTTTACCCCGAAGATATCTCTTTAAAGATTTTATATATATTCTCCCTTTTTCATGAACATCTATATTAGAAGGGGCAGCTAACAAATCCTCAACCTCAGCTTTGAAAGAAGAGTTATCCTTTTCCATAGCATCGGTTTTCTTGTTAGTAGAAAGACGCCCATTATTCATTCCCGCTAAAATTTTTTCAATGATAACTTCACCAGCCGGTAAATAATGTTTTCCCTGGTTTATAAGAACCCCTACTAGTTTCCAGTCAATGAAATCCAATTCTTTTTTAGACTGTCATTCTAGAGAGTCAAAGAAAGGGATTAATACATTATTTAGGAAGGTAGTATTACTGATAAGAAGACGACAGGCAGGTTTAGCACCCCCATACGGCTTTTCTATACTTACCTTAATAGGACTATATCCTTTACAATCCCCTGACTCAGAGATGTCGAGATGTGTAGGCTTAGCGACTCCTGGTAAAGATAAGAAATACTCTTTTATTGAATCTAGTAAGATTCGCTCTTGAAAAGACTGACCTATTGAAAAACGTAGGGCTAAACTTTTACCTTTTCGTACAAAAAAACTACCATCACCTTCCACAAATCCTAAAAGTCAGTACGGAGTTATTTTGATATCGTCCCGTGTAAGTGCAGACATGGATAAATCATTTTCCTCAAACGATCTATTAATATTCATACTTTTTTGAATATTTTCTCGCCCCCTCCGGGGGCGCTTCCAGCCGCAGGCGTCCGGAAGTATCTTGGATTTTAATGAAGGACTCTTTACATTAGACCCTGTATAAAGAAGATAAGCTTATTTTCAAGCCAAGAAATTAAGACGCTTAGAAGTGTTCAATGGTGTAGAGCTAAATATGTCAATGATAACTTTTACTTCCCCACTCTCCACTTACGTCTACGTAGTAGACTCAAGGAGTGGAGAGGGGTCGCCGAAGGCGAAGATAATTTAGAAACTATTAAATAGGACATATTTTTGTATGTTCTTACTGTTCCTAACCCTAACTTTTCTTGAATCTTTTAGTTATCAGAGTCACTTATGTAGCGAACCTTTAACCTCTCACCTTCCCTGAAGTTAAAGTAGACTTGCTTTGACAATCTCCGCAGGATAGTTCTATTAGTAACCTCGAAGAAAGCTGCACACTCTTTACTGTTAAGGAAGGTATACTTCACCTCCCCCGCTTCGTTAACTACCTCTAAAGTGGCTTTTCTAGTTAGCCGTTCCCCAATCTTTACTTCATACCTATCCCCTATTAGGCTACCATTTTCAATATGGCGTTCTATAGTCATACGCGAACAACCTAAGGCTCTAGCCGCACCTTGCTTAGAGTTATAGATAGTTTCCTTATTCAACTCCCTATCAACTACGACTAGGCTAATACTATTCGGGTTTGCTAAGGATAATCTAGTCTTAGTAGTCTCTGTGTGGGTTTGCCCGTAGAAATAATTTTTATCACCACTTCCGGTCGCCGCTAAGGCGGCTGGAAGCGCCCCGGAGGGGCGAGACATAGCTTGACGAATAGCTTCTTTTGTAGCCTCCTTTTGCTCTTTCCCGTAATTATAATGGTTTTCCCCACTCATCTTTAATACCCGCTCATAAGACTGTTTCGATCCCAGCGGCGATCCGGCAGTCAACAAGATATTGTACTCAGGCTTAAAGAGATCCATATAGTATTGTTCTCTACTTATACACTCTTCCTTACTACAATACTCAAGTATCTCCAAGCGAAAGTTCGCATAACCGTGCTTTATCAATGCTCTCGAGATCGCCCGGTTTTTTTCTATACCGACGGTAAGCCTGTTCAAATTAAAATATTCTCTAAATCGGCGCTGCAAATCTCCACTACTACCGATATAACACTTATTATTAAGGGAATTAACAATACGATACACCCCTGCTTTACCCCGGTTTTCCTTTTTCAGCCTAACCTCATCCTCATAGAAATTAGAATAGATAACTACGGGTAGGGAAGCTCAGGTGACTTCTTGGTAATTAAAAGAATTGAAAGCAGGAGGATCGCCTAGTGAAGAGAAATCTAAACTCAGGTATTATCAAGTTTTTATCATATTGAAAATTAGAAGAAAGAAAAAAAATGCTATGTGTACTCCGATAACAAACTTAAAAACACACACAGACTTGTTTTTCTCGGTAATAATGTTAAATGAACCCTCACTGTCTGTAATACCCCTAAACCACTCAAAAAATTTATCTGATGTATTTACCCCGAGCGTTGAAGCCTTGGGTATTGAGTTAAGGGTAGTAGAAAATAACTTTATATATGACGGAAGGGCATGTTTTGACCCACCCTCCGGGCGAAATCCAGAGAGAGGTAAACTAATCGGAGGACGCAAGCTCCGGATTGCTAACCCATGGGATGCGGCTAGGATAAATTGAGAACAATCTTCTCAATTACCATAGCATACAAGCACGCCCCCACACCTTCGCTTCGCGACCCCCCTCCACTCCTCGAGTGTAACGAAAGTGGAGGGTGGGATTAAAAATTAGACTCAGGTATTTTCAAGATTTAATCTTATTATAAGATAACTATAAAAAAACATAAAGTGCAATAAATAAATAAATGTTTGAGTTAACAAAATAGTATAGGCTACAACGAACAGAAAAGTTTACCGTAGGATAGAAGAAGAAATATAAAAAGAGTGTTACAAGATTCCCGGGTCAGGAATAAGGCGTATTTGTTGCACGATTTGTATATTTATAATTTACAACTTAGATTCAGCTTCTTGAATAACGCCATCTTTCGACGGCTCTTGGAGTACACCTTACAACAATATACATGGATCGCGGAGCAAGATGCTGCAGCCGGTAGGTACGTATCTGCTGCGAGTAAAGAACCCCTCCTTATGTATATTCCTGAACAACCGTCTACTCTCTGCTCTTTTACACATCACCCCTCCATGCGGCAGCCTGCGGCCGAAGGCTACCCGCAAGGAGGCGTTATTTATTTTTTTTTAGAACCTGCTTTATTCTAGCCCTCCGAAGGTGTCCGGATCAAAAACAAGCAGCGCCATTCTTATTTTATTATTCGCGGCTGCTATTTCACACGAAGGCCGAAGGAAACTAAATGGCCGTGTTTCTGATTAGGTTAGCTAAGCACAATAATACTAACAGCCCGGGAGAGGTAGGCACGTACCCGGGGCGGCACGCCCCGGGGAAAGAATAAAAAATATGCCATGTGTTTTAGATCCGCGATTGCCCATCAAATTTTTCAATTAATCCTTTATATTATTACTTTACCTGAGTAATTACTTCAGCCACATTATCTTTTAGTAGGCACGCATAATGCTTAGTAATAAAGGCTTAAGAGTGTCCCCGGAGTTTGGTTGTTGTAAGCTAATATTTTATTGCTGAGATAAAATTTAACTTAATCATTCTTTATTCATAAAAATAAATAATAAAATTAATAAAGTTATTGTAGAAATTGTCACTGAGATTGAAGATGACATAACTATATTATCGCTGTTAAATCTGATAGATTCAATTAAAGCTGTTTTTTTATTAGAAGATTTACCGCCGCCACCATAAATTCTTAGCGGAGCTACCCCCGGGGACTCCTTGAGTCAGCTCTGCTGACGGAAGTCCCCGCGGGGACCTACACTATCCTCTTCACTACTTACTAAAGGATATATTTTATATTCAGGCTTAACTGAGAAAAAGAAAATTTCTTTAATTATACTTAAATAATATACAGCACCTATTACACTAGTTAGTATGGCAATAAAAGATAAAAATATATAACCATTATCTAAGGCTGCACTTAAAACCATCTGTTTAGCAAAAAAACCTAATAAAGGGGGTATACCTACAAAAGAAAAAATAGTTATCGCGAAACTTAAAGATAAGATAGGATTTATATAAAAATATCCCTTTAATTGACTGATTAATTGTACTGGTGAATTATTTTTATCTAATAATTCCGGCTCATTTTCTCTACTATCATTTACATAACAATAGAAAGAAAATCCGATGGTAACTAAAATAATAAATGCATTTAAATTACTTATTGAATATTGCATTAAATAGAATATAAATGCTTGAGTTGATTCTACACTAGAAATACTAAGAGCTAATAAAATAAATCCTAAATGAGATATAGTACTATATGCGAACAATCTTTTTATACGAAATTGTGTTAAACCTAAAATCGTACCAACTATTAATGAAAGTAAAGAACTTACAAGTAAACCGTAAGTTCAATGGAAATTTAATAAATAATGATTAGTATAATAGACTAATTCTAATAAAAATATAAAGATAGATATTTTGGCTATAATTGCTACAAATGTAGTAACAATTGTAGGGATAGCGTCGTAAACATCCACGGCTCTCAAATTTATCATGCCCCACCCTCCACTTACGTCTGCATAGCAGACTCAAGGAGTGGAGGGGGGTGGCCGGAGGCCAAGATTATTAAAAACAACTATTTTTTTTTTTTTTTTTTACGATGGAAGCTTCGGAAGAAAAATACCTAATATCACATCCCCCGCCCTATAAGGTAGAGATAGCTCGGCTATCTAAGAATCTTTAATTCTTAGCGAAGCTACCCCCGGGGACTCCTTGAGTCAGCTCTGCTGACGGAAGTCCCCGCGGGGACCTTTGTTCATACCAGCCTTAATTTGACAAATCTTGTTAAAGCCTTCCTTAGTTAAATGAGCTTTATTATTAATCAAGAGAGCTACCTTACATCAATCTGCAAAATCTAAGGCTTTTATACCTATAATAGGGTATTTTTGAAAGAAAGGTATAATTTTTTCGAAATTATCCACTAAATTACGAGACTTAAACTCAGTATAACTCTTATAAGTATAAGCCTTACCAAACCCAAAATAATCTACTAGACTTTTCATCAAAAGTTCATCACGTGAGTGTTGAATTAAGGCAAAAGTTAGAGATACACGTCCATCAGTTTGACTAGATTTAGAATTTCTTATACTTACAATGAAACTACCATCACCTGAAGTAAATCCAGCTACTCATTGAGGATCTATCGATTTTACATCTGTATTATCCACTGGAGGTCTAGCCACTGCAACGGTCTTAGGGAAAGCTTCTATCAATGTGGATGTCAACCCTTTGTTAAGAGTAGCCCGTATATTAATAATAGCTTCTAGTTCCCTCCGGGCGAGGGAACTCGTTCACTCGCTCGGTTGGGAACAAGTTCCCCCTCGCGGCGAACTAGTCCAGAAACTGTCAAGTGTTCCCCTCTAAATTTTTTTTAATTAATTACGGATTTGCGAAAGCAAATCGTAGATTAATTAAAAAAAATAAAGCATAATCATAACTGCCTGTTTAAATAAAAGATAGTCCGCACGCTTCTGAGTAATTAGAGAATATTTATCGAAGTGAGGTATTACTTGAGTAATAATTTGGTTAAGAGAACTAATTGTGAAATCAATACAACCATTTCTCTCTTTACTGATTCTTCCTACTCCACCAAAAAAGGTTTGAATATGTTTCAGTAACTCAACGTCCCTTTTATGTAAATTAATAATAAAGTTCGCTTCAATTTGTCACCCTAAAGTTTGTCTAGGTGCTTTTCTAATCCCCTTCGGGGATTCCCGCTAGGTAATCCCTGATAGGGATTCCCCACCCTCTCGGCCCAGGCCTAGCGACCTGGTCCTAGGCCGAAGGGCGGGGAATAGTAAGCATAAAACATCCTTCGGCGTCTGCAAAACCGGTAACAAATCAAGGTAAAACTATAACTTTATTATATGTTATAGCTTTGGTTGTAGTATTTAAGGTTGAAAATAGTTGTGATTGAATAATCTGTTTAGAAGGGATTTTGATTCTAAGATTTCTTTCAAAACCTCGTAGAGTGCATCTTAAACTTGGTGAAAAAACAGCATGTCAATTACCATACACTCGTTGCTCTTTTACAGATAGCATATCTGAATTAGATCCGCGATTGCCCACCTCCCTTTCAGGATTCTTCTGGCTTATTACCATACATGAGTAATTAGTTCATCGGCTTGTAACCTTTCAGTTACAGCTTGGTACCAGAAGTTCAAGGGTGTCCCCGGAATTTGATAGTTTAACCCGAATAAAAGATTTCCCAAATCTTTTGGCAGGTGATCAGAAATGAAAAGGAGCGGCACTTACTTTAAATAAAAATCCTATGCTAAAGATTAGCATTGAAAAATTTATATAATCATCCATATATCAGGCCAGCGTAGCCGACGTCTCACCTCCGACTACCTCACTATTGCTCAAATCACTAATACTGGTAATTACATATAAACTATCCATATTTGTGGTACCCGAATTAGCATATAGTAAACTTGTACCTAATAAAATAAAACATGAACTTAATCCACCTAATAAAAAATAGATTAAACCCCCTGTAGTAGATAATTCGGAATTTCTGTAAATCGTACTTAATAAGTATAAACCATAACTTTGTAATTCAATAGAAAGAAAGACGGAAATGAAATCATTTGTAGACATTAAAAATACCGCACCGCTTATGATAAATAATAAAATTAACGTTGAAAACCGGATTTTATCTTCTCAAATTCTAAATAAATATATAACAAGTAACTTTTAAGTTACCTTTTAGTTACCAGCGACCCCCCCCCCCCTTTTTAATCGTCGAAGGATAAATACAACTAAATTTTTAATTATAACCTAATAATTTTACTGTACCTAGTTAACCTACTACTATATTAACACAATTACTGAGTATACATTCCATCTTTAATAGCTTTTATTGACAAGATTCCTTCGGAAGTTAAGTGCAATTTATTTTCGATTAAAAAAGATGCTTTTTTAAATCTCTCGAAATCTAAAAGTTTTACACCACTTCCGGTCGCCGCTAAGGCGGCTGGAAGCGCCCCGGAGGGGCGAGAAAGAGTGTATTTTGTTAGAAAAGGAATTAGTTTTAGGTTAATTTCATCGAACTTGGCGATAATTAATTCAGCTGAATCACGATTATTGGCTTCTCGAACTACACCACACCCTAAGTAATTAACGAGTCTATCTAGTAACTCTATATCTTTAACGTGTTGACTTAAACTAAATACTAGGCTCACTGCGAACCCAGCTTTTCTTTTTGCGTTTGGATAAAGAGAAATAAAGAAAGACCCCTCTGCAGTTATAAATCCTGAAAGCCAATGAGGATTTAAGTTAAGGGGTATCTTAAATTCTGGTTCAATCGCCGGGATAATGTTAGGGTATTCCGCTTTTATAAAATCAGGTAACCCTTTATTCAAAATAGCTCTTAGTGAAAAGATTTTTAATAAACCAGGTAAGGATTTATGTTCCCCTTTTCCCATAAGAAGAACTATCTCCTTGAATACTAAATAATCTTTTGATTTTAGAGTAGATAAAGTATATTTGTCAAAGTGAGGTAAGATATATTTTATTATATCTTTTGTAGAACCCACAGTGTAGTAAACTATCCCTCTTGTACTAGTATAGATTTTACCTACTTTAAAATAATCTTTAATTTGAACTAAGAGATCTAAATCTTTGGGGTCTAATCCTAGGGTAAATATGGGTTGAATTTTTCAACCTGTACCTGATTTTTTCTTAGCAATAGAAACAGAAAATGAACCATCCCCGTCTGTAAACCCTGTTATGAATCAAGGGTTTAAACTAAAACTATCTGCGTATTTATTAGATAATTTAGGTTGAGAAAGATTTTTTGAATCCACCTTACGCGCAATAGTTGAATATAGTTGTTTATTTAGAATTTTATTACCTCGCTCCACTTCCGTCCTGCAAACAGGACTCAAGGAGTGGAGCGGGGTGGCCGGGGGCCAAGAAGGGATTCCGGCTCAGGTAATTCTTTCGAACCCTCTTAGAGTACACCTTAACATAAAACTACTCTTTAGTTTAGTGTAACTACCGTCTACTCGTTGCTCTTTTACAAACATAATATTGTTTGATTTAGATCCGCGATTGTCCCTTTTTCGAGTTTGTAATTCGCCAGCATTAGGGTAAAACACCCCTATTTCACTATTATTGCACTTTAATCAATGTAAGTGAAGAGCCATCTTTTGACTTATTACCCTACGTGAATAATTAGTTCACCCACCACGGAAAAATTCAACCAGATTTGGTATCAAAAACTTTAGGACGTCCCCGGAGTTTGGCAGTTTTCCCCAAAAAATTAACAACTTACCAAGTTGTAGCTTAGGGTATTCTATTATTTTTAAGTGTTCTCCCATTTTGTTTATTATATTTGTTCTATAATATACAAGTTTATTGAGGAAAAGATCTTTTATTGATGAGTGTTCATAAACTAAAACTTTTCTAGGATAGAAACTTGTTAATTGTAATATTAAAATACTAATAAAATATAGAAAGATATGAAATATTTGGGTTATGGTGGTTACATGAAATAAACCTCCATGTAAACCTATACCGCCATCAATTAATATAGAAAAACATACAAAGCTTTGTAATATTGCATATAATAAAGCTATTATAGTAATACGGTTAAAAAGTATTGCCATATCTCGTCTTAAAGTAACGGCATTCGATATTAATAAAGATAGTGTTGAAATCATAATCATGTATAGCCAGGAGAGAAAATCGAATTCTCATTATTAATGTATGAAATTAAAGTTTTAACCTATTAAACTATCCTAGCTTCTGCGAACATATAAGCAGCCGTAAACATTTATACCTTATTACCTCACAATCATGATAGTATCATATCTATCTTCTAAATTAAACAAGATATGATTTAAATATCTTAAATCATACCAAAACTCCTGTTCCCTACCAAAAAGGGGGGGGAGGGATCTACCCCCCCCCCCTTCAACGCAAAATATAAGAAAAAATAATATAAATTAACCAAATATAATATATGCCGACTTTAGCTTTAAGGCGTAGGGGAGATTAGTCATAAAAGAAGCGATAAGCTTGGGTGGATACCCTGGCTCGAACAGGGAACTTACTGTGCCACGAACAGTCGCTCTACCAATTGAACTATATCCACCAGTTATAGCTTTAGATCACCCTTTGGGGATCATCCCCTCCTGCGAAGCAGGGACGATCACCCTAACAAACAACAAAAAAAAAATTAATTAATAGCTCGTAAAGCTAGATTTTATTAATTAACAAATAAACACGGCTTCGCTGCCTTCGCAGCCTTCGCTCGAAATTAATACATCAGACAGGTTTCATTACGGAGGATTAATTAACCATAATTAAGCATGCGGCTAAAATTAACTTAATAAAGTTGAAGTATAAATAAGATTTATACTATTATAATATAAACCTTTAGAAGTTATACGGCTAATATTACCTACGAAGCGTATATTGTACCAAACCTCCTATATATATTATATTAAATAAATACCCTATACACCCTACCTACGAAAGTATTATATAATTTGCCCCTCGACTTATTAGAAAAAAAACTATTAATTTTTTTAATTATCGTGCACCTAATAGATTTATCTTCGCCCTCATCCCCTCCGGGGGATGAGGGGATGAGAGGTGCACTCAAACTAAAAAAAGTGTTTTTACTTCAAAAGTTGCGGCGTAGCCCTAAGAAGTAAAAATCCAGGGCCAAGGACTAGCCCTTATATGCCTGGTTCTCGTCATAAGCAAATAGATTAAATTAAAGGTTAAAAATACCGGTAAAAAAGTAGTTATAAGATACCATATGAAACTACTCCACCCCCCCCCCCAAACAGTTATTGTGAGATATTACTATATTACAACTGCTACTTCGTATGGAAGCCACAACATAATAAAAATTGCTTATTATTGGTAATCTTATCAGAACGGGGGGGGGGAAAGCGACAGGAAAGCCATTTTCAGGATAATAAAAAAGCATTAAGGCTGCCGCGATGCGGCAAAAGTTATATTATGGCTGCGCCTATTTGTTTAAATTTTCGACAAAGTACCCCTGCTCACTTATTACTACTTAAAAGAGACGCAAGACTATTTTGGGGGCATACGAACTAGCCTGGTACCTATTTTTTTTTGCATACCATGGCTGGCGGCATAATTTTTAAAAGCCGCCAGAAGCAGCCATACTTCGTAGGGACTAGTAAAATAAATAATTACTTCTCCACTCTGATACTTAGACTCAGACCCTATTGGTGGCGCAGGCAGCCCAAAGGAGTTCCGCCAAAAAATAAGGTTGTTAATAACAGAATTTTCTACTTACTTGCACAACTTATAAATATATTAGGGATAGGTAGACGCACGCCATCATGTATTTATGAGGACTAGTCCCGGACCGCTAAGCGGTCCGAGCCTAGTTCCCTACGAAGTATGCGTGGACAAATACAGTATCCTTGGGACTAGATACTTCAATTTAGCTACTATTCCCCCCAGGGGAATCAGGGATTCCCTAAAGGGAATCCCTGAAGGGGATTAGTACGGCAACTATTTCTCAATTTAGATTCGAACTAAAAACCTGTAACTTAAAAGATTACTGCTCTACCGTTGAGCTAATGAGAATTTGTATCCTAAAAAAAGCAATTCCCTTTGTAGCCGGAGGCTACTGAGGGGGGCGCTACGCCCGGATACAAAAAAGGATAAACAATTACTTCAATTTTTATATAAAATAATAAATTTATTTATTATTAACTATTCCCTTTAGGGAATCCCCAAGGGTTAGTTAATATTACTATTTGTACCCAAAGGGACATTCATCCATTAGGGTCCGAAGGAAGTCCCTGCATAATTTTAAAAAGCAGGAACCAGTATAACTTATGATTGTATAGGTAGACTCACAAAAGCGTGTGGTTTTGGTGGACTTGTTAAGGATCATTCTAAGCTAGGTGAGCTTCTATTTAGTAGAGCTTGTAGTGTATCTGTGTAAAACTGAGGAGTCATTCATGGATTCCTTGTTGCCACTTTACCATCTAATAATTGTCTATAGACAATGTACAAGAATAGTCAAGCAGCAACTACACTAACAATGGATCCAAAACTACTAATTAAATTTCACCCAGCAAAAGCATCAGGGTAATCACTTATTCTTCTAGGCCAATTATGTTACTTTAAAGGATTTACCCTTTAATCCCATGTTTCCACATGGGTTCAGACTATGTCATCGTCTTACTTTAAACTATTATCTCGTTAAATTTTAAGTTAATTGACGGAGGATACTCACGGAAGGTGTTATCATAAATAATTTCCTTCTAGTCGTTGAACGTTCTTATTAAATATATTAATAAACTATAAAAATAAGCTTCGCTTCAAGTTAACTTTTCAATTTTCAGTTTTTCTTGAAATTCATCCTATTTTTACCTTATATTTATTAGTTATAAGGGGAACTATACCTAATTCCTTGTAGACCTAGGAAATGTTGCTCTTTATGAGCGCGTACGCACTGTAAAATTATAACTTATCTTTATAACTATATATTTTACCTTCATAAGAATTTCCATTATCGATCAAACTTTTTAATGTATAATAATTCACTTTAGCATATTTCATAGCTTTAGTTATACTTTTTAATTCAACTATTAATTCAAGTGTATTACTATCAAATACATAAATTGTTTTACGATTAGACACTTCTCTAGAGATTAGTAAAAAGTCTTGATACTCACCGAGAGCTATGGCTGCTCTAGCTACCCTACCATCTATCTGGAAATATTTAGCCATTTCTCAACCAGACTTAAATTCTATCATCACCTCATTGTCCTTATTATAAACAACAATGTGTTTTCGAAGCTGATTATCCCCAATAGGCTTTTCAGTATATTCCGTAAAATTGTCCACAAGTAAAGGTTCTAAAGCTATTACAAGATTTGAATTAAATAAATATTTATTATTAACATGATTTAATAATGTGCTATGACTAATTTGTAATCCTTTCAAAGCCCTATTTATTGAAGAATAAACTATAGGATCTTTATCAGGTGAATTAACATCATATACAAAAACTAAAAAACAAAAATATTTATTATCAATATCTTCTGGTGTATATTTTAAAGAATTAGCTATCTTAAAAGTTTTAAGCCAAATTGTAAATATAGCATAACCTTCAGAACCTTTTGAAAATAAGGATAATAAAAATTCAACTGTTAAATTAGCACTATATAAATTACCTCCTTGAGGCTTTACTCTAGGGGTAACTTTATAATAGCTATTCATAGTTGGTTTAAGTTCAATAATAGCATATTGTTCAAAAACTAAGGAAGTTTTAGGAGTAGTAATATACAAAAACTATAAGCTTCAATTTAAAACTGAAGTTTTGGATATTTCCAATTCAGAAGCAGAACGGGGATTACGTAAACCTTTAGTTAATTTATTGTACTCCTCCATTCTTCTAGCTAAATTAATAGAACTTCCCCCTCTCGGCCCAGGCCTAGCGACCTGGTCCTAGGCCGAAGGGCGGAGGGGAAGTTCTTCGCCCCCTCTCCCCGACAGGGGAGAGGGGGCGAAGAACTTCCCCGAAGGGGAGTTCCTCCCTACGAAGTGGGGAGGAACTCCCTATATAAAAACTAGTGTCGCTTTTAGAAGTTAGTTTATAAACACCTGAAACACCTAAATATTTAAACTTAATTTGTTCACATGCTTGTTCAAGAGAATTAAACTTAACAGATTCATTATTATCTATATTACCAACTTCAAATAAGACTTTGTCAATAGATTTAGTAGAGTAAAAACGTTTTGATGGCGAAGCCCCCATAGCCAAATTTTGTATGCCGTTTGAGCGCACCTCGTAAGATACTTCAGATCCCCCAGATCCCCCTCCGGGGGGATGAGGGGGATGAGGGGATGAGAGGTGCACTCAAACAAGACTCAAGTTATAAGAACTTCCCCTGCCGGGGACCCTCGCGGTCCCCCAAGGGGGTCCCGCCTCGGGTAAATGAAAAATTTTTAGATGAATCTAGTCCCCTCTCCGAGGGTCCTGACCCTCGGAGTTTGGGACAAGGCCAACCCCGGGCTAGATTAGATAAATTATCAGCGCTTATTTGTCACTAATAATTGTAGATCATACCACTACCCTTCCTAAATATATAACTAAATTATTAATTATAATCCACGCACCATTCTGTTAGATTATACGTGTCACCTAATTATTGCGGCGCAAGCTCTGACTGGTGAAGGTGTCGGGTACTTAGCGTCTGATCGTTGAAGCGACTTTACTTAGTATTACTAAGTAAAGATTGCCTGCTGATTGGACGTAAAATTATCTTAGGTTTAATTAACGTATTTCCAGCAATTTGCCAAGTTTTTCAGAGAATTTAAGATTTTTTTATATATCCCTTTTACACTGCAATATTTCTAAATGTAGGCCCCCAACAATCGAGGGAAGAATGTAAGGTTACACATTGTGTGGACTATATCTTAATATATTTAATTAAGACGCTTTTTTATCGTTGCTACGCTTAAACTAGCTCTATCCCCCCCGTAGGGGATCAGGGATCCCTTAAAGGGGGGGGATCCCTTCGGGGATCATAATTAAACAATTTCCTTCGTGTAGTCTCTGAGGATCCTACTAATAACGTGGCTTGTTATTTTGGTTTCCTGCTGATTGTCTAGATATACTTAAGATTTTACTTGTCTTTTCGGTTAATTTTATATAATAGCTCGCTCAATGGACCTAGTCCTGTAATTTTTTTTCTTATTTTAGTTATTCCATGGATCTGGAAAAATAGAATAAGTAAAAAATTCTCGAAAGGTTAATAAAAACTTAAGCCTTATGAGATTTTCCAGCATATAGAAGGATTGGGAGGGGCTAACAAAACTATTTTTGTCTAGGTACAGATTGTATTATTCAATCTTCACCTTGAAGAGTTACTCATTGTTTGCTATCCAGATTTTTTTTTATATATGTTCATCGAACTTTAAATTGTTGTTTAGCAGCATTAATAGAAGGGAAAATTAATTCTTTGTTAGTTTTACTATAACAGAAAACAAAATTACCTCCTAGACCATACTGTGCAGATAATTTACCTTTTAATCCTTTTTTAGGATGACTATTAGTTAAATAAAAATTTCTTATTCCTTCACTTATAGCTTTTTTGGTTTCAGATGAAGTTACATACCCTAATTTAGGGTGATTTTCTTTACTTAACATTTGTTTTAATTTAGTCAAGGTTTCAAAGCTGTGTTTGAAACCAAAGGAATTACCTGCAACATTCAAAACATTATACTTAGGTTTATAATAATCTAACCATTTTTGCTCTAAATTAAGACAAACTTTAGAATCTTGTTTACAAAATTCTAATATACCTAAAGAGAAATTTTCTAAACCGTATTTTTTCATCGCTCTTATAATTACTATATTATAACTTTGATCTGAATTAGTATAATAGTAATAACTTGCCATTCTTCTGGTTAGATTAAGACTACTACCTATATAAATTTCTTTGTTTATACTATTTATAAGCATATAAACACCAGATTTTTTTCTTAATTCTCTATATATATCTCTTTTTTCTTCCTTGAGATTATCAAAATAAATAGCAAATTCTTCAGGATTGAAAGGTGAACCTCCATTAAGAGATCCACTATACAATCTCTTACCTATTTCAAAAATTCTTCCCTTTATTTTAACCCCAATGAAAAGGATTCAAAACTGCACCTTAGATAACACTAAATTATAATTTAAACCTAATAATTTAGGTACTCAGAAATATCATCCGCTAAACATCGCGAAAACTGCACCCATACTTAACACATAATGGAAATGCAGTGTACATTTTTTTTACACTATATCTAAGACGACCCTCATACTTTATATTATACCACTTGTCTTATAATAACGCTACTTAATGTGCTTGAAAACTAAATGGACCACAGACGAGACCACCTTTATAATATGGTCCACATCTTTCTTGGTAATAATATATGGAGGAGCAAGGATGATATGGTCTCCATGAACACCATCCACGGTACCAGTTCCAGGATAAACTGTCATATTAAATTGAGGTGAGATTGCCATGTCGAGAATTTTGGAAGCAATCCCCATATTTAAGTGGAAAGGCTCCTTAGACTCTTTAGCTTTAACAAACTCGATACCTAAAAAAAGACCCTGCCCTCTAATGTTACCTACATTAGGATGGTCACCAAGCACCGCTTTAAGAGCTTGCTCAAAATACACACCCAGTTTGGTTACATTATCTAACAGATTATCTTCCTGAATGATTCGCAGAACCTCCAGAGCAGCAGCAGCCTGTATAGGCATGCTCTGGTAGGTCTGCCCATGAATAAATTGCCCACTCCCTTCCTTAACTACATTGACAATCTTTGGAGAGATCATCATGGCGGCGATTGGTTGATATCCAGCCCCTAAACCCTTACCCATAGTTTGAATATCTGGCACAATATTTTCTGCCTGCCATGCATGTAACGTACCCGTTCGACCCATTCCACACATAACTTCGTCAAGTATAAAAAGAGCACCATACTTATGACAAACATCTCGCATTGCTTTGAGATAACCTGGCACATATGGTACACATCCAAGAGCGGCTCCCACCACTGGCTCCGCAATGAAACCGATGACAGTTTCCGGACCTAATTCTTGGAATTTGGCTTCAAGTTCCGCTGCCTTACGAGCAACAAAGGCAGCATCAGATTCACCTTCTTTACGCTGACGATAAGGATTACATGATGAAATATGATAAACATTCTTCATTAACAATGGAGTATAAGGAGCTCTTCGGGCTAGATGTCCTGATATAGCCAAAGCACCGATCGTATTACCATGATAGGAACCTTCCCGGGCAATGAAGTTCACACGTACAGTATTTTTATCTATTTCATAGAAATATTGACGTGCCAGCTTAATGGCAGCCTCCATCGCTTCAGAACCTGATCCAGTCAAGTAGACTCTGGCCATTTTACCTTCCGTACCCTCGATAAGCTTATTACACAATTCCTCGACAACAGCACTAACTCAAAATGTAGAAGCCAAGTAAGTAGTACCTGTTTTAAGTTGTTTTCGAATAGCCATATTAATCCTCTTGTTTCCGTGGCCAAGACATGAGACAGCTGCACCTGAAGATGCATCAAAGATCTTACGACTATCACTTGTAAAAAGGAATTTTCCTTTTCCACCCACAATCTTGGGATATTCCTTTGTAAGATGACGGCCAAAGGAAGCACTATCAGTAGAATAACTTCGTGGTTTTCCTACAGTTATTCTTCGTACAGAGTTGCTAAATCTCCTGCACTCACGGATAGATTTAACAGGTATAACTCAACTAGCTTCACCAGGGGAAGATATAGCTAGTCTAGAATATAAATTTATCCCGCTAGCTCCTCGCGGGGAGGAGCTTGTCTCCTCCCTCGGGGAGCAAGGCTCCCCTCAGGGGAGACTAGGTAGTAAAAAATATCCTAGACTAAACATAACTAATACAGTTCCCCACGAAAAAAAAATGTCACACATCCTTTTTCCACTTATTAGCATTATTCAAAATATTATGTTATATTGCATTATTTGGACTATATCTTTATCTAATCATGAATTAATTAATTTAATTTTATAAATATAATTTATATTTAATTGGCAGCACCAGATATAGTTATATCTTTCCTGCTATCCCCGTATCGGCGATTGAATCAAATACTTATTTCTCCTTCCCGAAGGGACCCCCCCCCCCCTTGGGGACCCTAAGGGTCCCCCCCCCCCCCCAAAGGGGAAGTTTATATAACATAAAAGTATTTTAAGATTAATTAATACATAAGAACATTAGATATCTAACGTATAGTCTCTGAACGCACTTAATTTATAAAGTAAGGACTTTAAAAAAGAAGCTTCGCTGCTGATTGTCTTTATAGGCGGTTTCCCAGCCGTAACCTTGGTAAAACCTACATAAAAATTTCCAAGGTGGGTTCGCAGCCATAACCTGGATGAAATCTTTTTTAACTAAAAATTTCCAGCAATTTGTCAGAATTCGTATGGACAACAATAATATTTTATTTATTTACGTCCGTAAGGCCCAATTGAGCTACAACATAATAAGTATCATGAAATGCTATATCCAGAGAGGCATTAGCTAGAACAACACCTGATACGTTAAAAAAAAAATATTCATTAATCCGCTAATCTTTCATAACTAAATATATACCCTTTATAAGCACCACCTACCTTAGCATAATTTTTAATTGTACTATGTGATATCTTTAAGGCTCTTTGAGCACCCATTACACCCTCATATTTTCCAATAAAATTTCTATTTATATCATATACAAATACTGCTTTTCTAATATGGCTGCTCTTATTAATCTCCTCTACTAATTGTTCACATTCTTTTGAGTATATATGAGAAATTAAAGGTGTATCTGAAATATTATAAGGTATATTACGTAAGTACCATTCACCTCTAAATATTGTTTCTTCTTTTATAATATTAACTAATGTAGGATGATTTGATTTAATTAACTTCGCTAAAGTTAAAACTGAAGGGAAAATAACTAATAACTTTTTAAATGAGTTATAAACATAAACAGAGTAAGCTGAATTAGCTTCAATCATTCTTATCTTACTTTCAATTGAATGACTTTTATTATAAAAAGGATTATTTTCACCTGTTACAGCCCTTGCTATTAAACCTTTAGTTTTCTCAGAATGTGTTCTATTCCTAGCTAATTCAGATAGTAACTTCTTGGTTTCTTCTGTATGTATATAACCTAAAGAAGAAAAACCTTGCTTTAAAACATTGTAATAAGGTATAATATGTGTGATATAAAAAGTTTCTCTAGAAGTTAAAAATTCGGGTTCAACATATTCTAAAATTAAAAGAGTGAAATTTGAATAATCGTACTTAAGTAAAGATCTGGTAATAGGCATATTAGCGTTTTGTTTACTTTTTAAAAAAGCCTTATTAAGATAATTTCTCATTCTAGAAGTTAAATTAATAGAACTTCCAACGTACGAATGCCCATTTACCTTATTTATTAAACAGTAAACACCTGATTTTTCTCTTTGTTCTTTTAGTATATTAACTCTATCTTCCTTTAAGCTATTATAAACTTTTACAGCCGTTAAATTTAGGATATTATCTTGGTTACCTGCCGCCTGCTCCTCCTGCTTATTACTGAAATTAGAATAAGATCGAGTTATGACTGCATATCCCGACTGCGGGGTAACAGAGATTAGAGAATTAATAATTAATGAACATTTTCTTACCTGGACTATATTTTCTCGGAATGAACTACGAGGACTACGTATAGTCTCTGAGGAACCCAACATCTCATAAACCGAGTTAACTGGTTCGATATATATATTATTGTAAAATATCCGTAGGTTTCCTGCTGATCATTCAAAATTATGCTTTGTTACTGAGATTAAATAAAACTCTAGTAGCATAATTGTCAGAAGTTGCCAGCATATAGTAGTCAAATCTAAAAATAGAGGGAGAGCTATCTGGTTGTAGCATAACCCTCCAATTGTAAACATGAATACGAAACCTAATGCAAATAACATTGAAGGTGTTAATCTTAAAGATCCTCCGTAACATGTAGCTAACCATGAAAAAATTTTAATTCCTGTTGGAACAGCAATTATTAATGTTGCTGCAGTGAAATATGCTCTTGTATCCACATCTAAACCAACTGTGTACATGTGCAAACTTAGATATATATAATTTAAAATTAATTACATATAGATGCTTTTACCCGGGTACGTTTTTATTTAGGGTTGCAAGCTGCGCTTGCATACCCTAAAAAACAAAACAAAACGTACCCGGGTAATGTTCTTACCCATTTAGATATATTTATATATTAATTTATTTAATAATATCAATCCCTTTTCATCAATCCTTTATAAGATTACTAAGTTTCGACTGTACATTGGCGAGCGTTTCAGCTCTACCTAGGCGAACCAGTCTGTAGCGATGCTCCTAGTCACCGACGGTCTTCAACTAAGGGTATTGTTAACCGTTTTCACCATGTCCAGTTATTATTTAAACCATACATTAGTATGAAATATATCATCTTTCTCTAGGAAGTTGCCATGAAAAATAATAACTAAGTGGGATTTTAAACCCACTGCACCAAATAAGAAAATTAATGCAAATTTTTGATATATCTTAGCCCGAAGGGCTACCCAGGGTACTACCGTACCCGGAGGGAATCATTATCTTTATTAATTAACTTACTTAATTCTTTTAAATTTTCCATACCTTTAGGTGTTAGGTGTTCTTTATTCAAAACACAATTATAAATTACTTTTCATTTTTCAAATGCAAATTGTTTTTTGGATCTTAACACATAAACATTGAAATACTTAATAATTAAAGCTAATTTGTTAACATTAGTTATAGTAATTCTATAATTATTGTTTTTACGTGCATATATTGAACCTGAACCTAAAATATCTTTTAATTGATTAAATAAAGGTAATCCTTCTTTTTGATCTACAATAAATCTTAAATTAATACATTTACTACTTTTAGATACATAAACATTAAAACAACCCTCCGCATCAGTAAAACCTGAAAATCAACTATTATTAAACGAGAATTTAACAAGTTCAGTAATTACTGATAACTTCTCTTTATTGTTATTTTTACTATTTCATACTACAGATCATTCTACTAATTGATCCATTTTAGATTTAAGATGAAGATTACCATTAAATAAATGATATAATAAAAGAATATTTGATTTATCTCTAACAATAAACCTAGAAAAACCTTCAAATTCTTTTACATAACCAAAATTAAATATATCTTTTATTTCATATAATATTTTAGATTCTTTTTGCGTTAATACAAACACTGGTGTATTCTCATTAATACCTAAATACCCATCTCCTTCAGCGAAACCTATAAATCATCCTAATCATTTAGGATCAAGTCTAGTATTATATTTTTCAGAATAAAGTTTATTAAATTTATCAAAAGATAACTCAGAGATATTATTTCCATCAGCTATACTTTTAGCGGCGATACCCATCATAGTTTGCGCTGATAGATAATAGGGTTTCCCACAGTAGAAAAAAAAAACCCAACATAGTTGTTAATAAATATTTACTATTTATCCATACAAGTTGTACAATACTTCTTGTATGCTCCTTTCACAAGGAGTATCGGGCTATATCTTCATCTTTATGCCGCACCTGTCTTATTTGTTGTACTATTATTTAAATTTATTTGTTTTTGCAGAAATCTCACTTGTGCTAACCCCTCTTTAGTTAAATGTAATTTATTTGATACTTGAGTATGTACAGCTAACCATTTTTCTAATGAACTCCTTTTTTTAGTATATAACGGAAAGAATTCAAAATATGATATTACATTCTGCAATGTTTTAAATCCTGTGACTGTATAACGATAAACATCTTCAGTTCCCGATCTTAAGGTTACTTTACCAAATCCAAATAATACACATATTTTATTTAATATAACACCATCCTTTTGATCCAATATATAACGCATTTTAATAACATGACCTAAAGTATATCTAGAGCTAGCTAAAATAGATACATTAAAACATCCTTCCGCATCTGTAAACCCTGATAATCAGGCATCCTTTAATGTAATCGAAATAGGATTATTGTTGAACTTAATAGTGTCAGGACCAAAACGATTATTTAAAGAGTTAATTCATAAAGATAATTGTTTAATTCGGTTATCCATAGCTAAATTACCGTTAAATAAATAAGCTAAAAGTAGAATCTGTGAAGGGTCATCTATCATTAATCTATAAAAGTCATTGTTTTTTCCACTTTTCCCTTGAGGAAAATGTCTAACAACACCAATATTTAACTTATGTTGTATATCATAAAGTATAGCACTTTCTTTTTGAGTAAGAACAAAACGTGTTCTCTTACCTTCTGCATATGTTTGGATAGCTCCATCACCTTCTGCAAAACCAATAAATCAAGTTAATCAGTCATCAGATAAATGATCACTATTTTTAAATAATGTATTATAATAAGTACGGAATGCCGACAATCTAAAAGATGTCTCGCGTATAGTCTCTGAGACGCTGTGTTTGTTATCTTTTAAGGAATTCAGGGACACATTGTCCGCTGATTGAGTATAGCTAATTAAACTTTTACCTTTCAAGGTGTTAATTAGCACTAAACTGTTCCAGCATATAGCGAGATTAATTCAAACCCCTATATCACTATAAGGTGAAGCCATAACACAACTTCAAACTATAAATCCTAATATTCCTATTGACATCATGGCGTAACAATATTTTGCATGTACATAAACATATTAAAAAGTTTTTTATCTCAATCTATTAGAGTTCATTTCCAAATTTAACGATTTAATTTTATTTAAACCTTCTATAGTTAAATGTTGTTTATCTTTCATAAGCAAAATAGCCTCTTTAAAGCAAAGAAAATCTTTTTGTTTCAAGTTTAAAAGAGGATATTTATCAAAATGACTTATTACCTTAGTTAATAAAAAAGAAGTATCCTGAACATAAAAATCACATCTAGGTGTAGATGTATTGGATCTAACTGTAACTTTACCACAAGAAAAAAATTGAATAAACAAATGCATAAGCTCTAGATCTTTAGAGTGTTGAGCAATATGAAAACGAGAATCCACTTTTTCCCCTAATGCATAATCCTTAGCTGATCTAACATAAATTGAAAACCCACCATCCCCAGCCACAAAGCCCGATACTCAATGAGGATTTAAATGTTCAGGTAAATTTATAACAGGTTTATCTGCTGGAAGTATATTAGGATAAAAACCTAAAACTTTTTTTGAAACTCCTTTGTTTATAGAAGCATAATAAGAAAGAATTCTAAAAAATCCTTCTTTAGTTAAATGATCTTTATTAAAAATAATTTCCACCACTTTAGATCATAATAGAAAATCTATAGCTTTTTTACTTACAAGTGGATAATTTGTAAAATGTGGAATTAGAACATTCTTTATATAAGTAACATTAGTCACTCTATAGACAGATTTTTGTCTATCCGGCCTATGATAAACAGCACCTACACCAAAAAAAGATTGTAATTTATATAAAATATATTTATCCTTTTCATGTAAGTTTATTTCAAATGAAATTCTTACTTTTCATTTGAAATCTTCGGATATTTCTATTATTACAGAAAAACAACCTTCAGCATCTACAAATCCCGTCACTCAATTAGGATCTAGTTTATCATTAGTACGACTAGTAGATAATTTTCTTTTTAATGATTTACATATACTTATAGGGGGCTTATATCCCCTTTCACAAAATAGTGGACTATATCTTAAGCATTCCTTTAACCGGAAGCCTCCCTCTGTGTAGTCTCTGAGGTTCCTTAAAACATGTTTTTCAAATAAATGTAGTATTTTGAAAACATTTAAAATAAACATGTTAAATAAGGTTACCTGCTTATGATTCATTGTAATATCCTTAACTTTATTACAGTAAAATATATTATTACTGGCTGAACTAGCCTTACCCATAAACCCTGAAATCAGAGAAGGGTAAGTATTTAAGGCGTTAGAACTTCCAAGCAATTTAAGAGGGCTATCTGCGTAATTATTAGCTAACGCGGGCCTACTTTTGACCATACCTATGTAACCAAAGACTGATTTATTTGAGTTCGCAGATATAGTTGTACTAATTATACCAAAACCTGGTATAATTAATATATAAACCTCTGGATGCTACATTGTTGTAATAAATAACAATGTTTGGACCATATCTTTAAACATAATAATTTATTCATAATTCAATCACTTTTTAAAAAAGATTTCTCAACTTTTGTTTAAAAAAGTTTCAGGTTCAGTTTCCAAGTTAAAAATTATTTAGCTAACCACGAAGTAACTGAAATCAGTTACCCTTACAAGTCTTTTCTTATGCAATAAATAAGAAGACGACTAAATTCGGAACTTTTGGCTAAAAGAACACCTGATTAAGCTAGACACACTAAACCAAATTCGTCAGTTATTACACTCATTATTTTCTTCCTCTATTCATTACTGCTTTCAACTTAAAAGTTTCTTCCATTCCATCCTTAGTCAAATGATCCTTAGATTGAATTATAGAAACTGCTTTACAGAAATCTGCCAAATTTAATGCTTTAACTCCTTGCAAAGGATATTGAGTAAAAACAGGTAAAATATTATTAGTTAACTAGGTAAAACGGGAGACTTGAAAATTTACGATCTTTTTTCCTTCCTCCACTTTAATTTTACCACATCCTAAATATTCTACTAAGCTATTTATTAAATTTGCATCTCTACTATGTTGATTAATTTGGAAAACTAAATTAGGTGTTCCACCTACTTTTGAAATAGTCTTTTTCTTAATGCTTATTCAAAAACTTCCTTCACCCTCTACAAATCCAACTAATCATTGAGGGTTAGGTACCCTCGATTCAATATTATTTCTTAAACTAGCTCCTCGCGGGGAGGAGCTTGTCTCCTCCCTCGGGGAGCAAGGCTCCCCTCAGGGGAGACTAGGTGTAATATTAGAGAAATCCGTTTTAATCTTTTCGGTTAAACCATTATTCATTGAAGCTTTAATGCTTGCAATTTTACTTAGTCCTTCGCTCGGCGACCCAGCGTCCGGAGGCCGCGCGGGGTCCATTGTAAGATGTTCTTTATTATTTAATAAATCCACAATTTTAGTAAATAATTGAAAATCGGCTTGTTTCTGAGTTTTAAGAGGATATTTAGAAAAATGAGGGATAATAATGTTATTTAATTCATCCAGCGACCTGACTCTGTACATATTGCTATTTGGTCCAGGTTTAGTTATTGTTCCTGCATCTTGGAAGAAGGTTTTTATTTTTCCTAATAAAGCTAAATCATCTTTATCTAGATTTATTTGGAAACTTGGTTGGACAAAATAACCTGTCTTAGAAGCTGCTCTCTTAGCAAATGTTACAGTAAAACTAGCTTCAGCGTCCGAAAATCCCGTTACATATCAAGAACTTAATAAATTATTACTAATTTTATTTACCCCATTATGACTAGGGCGTTGCTGCAAACTAGAGTAACCAAAACTCGAAAAATTCCGTTTTTGAGTACTGACATTTTTTTTTATACTCGCCTCTCGGCCCAGGCCTAGCGACCTGGTCCTAGGCCGAAGGGGTAGTAAGGAATAATTTGTATCATCAAATTTATCCCATTTGTCCATAAATAATTTAAAAGCTTTACCTCTTAAAGTTTCAGGCATAAGATGAGCTTTCATATCTTTCAACTCATAAAATTGAGGCACTAAATGTAATCTTTTATTTTTAGCGGATCTTGAAGGTTGTTTTTTAAAATATTCGATTAATCTAAGTACATCTTCTCTTTTAGTAAGATATCACTTGAAAGATGTAGAAGAACCATTATCTATATATACATGTCCTCCATATAAATCTACTAAAGGTGCGAGTAACTCAGATGTTTTTTGACCAGCTGAAATAGATAATTGTGTGTTAGATTTATTGATAGTAATAGTACCATCCGCATCGAAAAAACCTGAAAACCATCCATTATCTTCTGTTAATTTTTCTGGTCAAATTAAATTTAGATCATATTTAATACAAATTTTATTTAATTGAACTAATCTATGGGGATTTCTTATATGCCCATTTACATCGTTAATAACTTGTAATAAACCGGATTTATGATGTAATCTATACCTTAGTGCTTTAGCATTAGATCTTAACTTTATCGAACCACCATAAACATTTTTTATAATTTGTAAAGCATGTTCATCTCTTATATCCATAGTAATTTCTAAACTAGCATATCCTAATTTAGATAATGAAAAACTTCCATCACCATCAATTAATCCAGCTAATCATTGTTTAAATTTTAAATCTCTATCTGAGTTACTCAATTTATGTATTGATCTTTTATTTATGTTTATCAAACGTATGGCCTCTGAAGTTCCTACTACCGAGTTTAACGGGTTGGTTACTTGCGAATTATTCTTATTTAAAGGGATTTTAACTTTAGCGGTATACATAAAATTATAACTTACACATAAACGAAGGATGGCTTCGCCTAAAATTACTCAATCAATATAATAATTTATTCATATATAAAACCTAGTTAACATCCCTCTAAGCTGAACATGCATGAAATAATGACAGCGCTGCTCAGGGCTTTTTAAATAAAGCCTTGTAGAGTGATATTCTCTTTTTTGTATCTTATTAATAGTAATTTTATCACCCCCTCTATTCCTATTCATACCAGCTTTGATTATTTCTAGCTCATTTCAACCTTTTGGTGTTAAATGTAATTTATTTTTCGCCGAAGCCATCATAGCTACTTTATAAAAATCCGCAGAATCTAATTTTTTTTGTCCCTCTCGGCCCAGGCCTAGCGACCTGGTCCTAGGCCGAAGGGCAATAAGAGGGTACTTATAAAAAAAAGGAATTATTTTATCTAAAATATCAAGTTTTTTACAGTTAAAGGTTACTATATCAGCTTTTTCTACAATAAACCCGCAATCTAAATATTTAGCTATTTGTTTAATTAATTCGGCGAAGCCATCACGGCTATGTTGAGTCAATTTAAATAATAAGCTAGCATAAGATTTAGATGAAGAATTTTTAGTTACCCCCGCCTCTCGGCCCAGGCCTAGCGACCTGGTCCTAGGCCGAAGGGCGGGGACTTCAAGGAGTCCCCTGGGTCGCCCCACGGGCGAAGAAATAAAGAAACAACTTTCCCCTTCAACAAACCCAAGTAATCAATGCGGATTTATTGAATCAGATATTCTAGTTAAAGGTTTAGTTGCAGGTTTAGTATCAGGAAAATGAATAAGCAAAGTCTCGGTTAATCCTTTATTTATAGAAGCTCTAATATTCACAATTTGCTGTAAACCCTCAATTGTTAAATGCTTTTTTTCTTTAAATAATAAAACTGGGCGCAGCGCCCCCCTGGTAGCCTGCGGCGCCCAGGGGGCGGATTTAAATAATAAATAGTCAGCATGTTTCACAGTACATAAAGGATACCTCTCAAAATGAGGAATAATCACATTAACTAAATCCTTTGCTGAATTTACTGAATATTGAACTTTATTGTTTGAATAATCAACACTTAATCTTCCTACTCCGAAAAAAGATTGGATATTTTCTAAGAGTCCTTTATCTTTTAAGTGTAAGTTTATAGCAAATTTAGGTAGAACAGATCAGGATAATTCACTCTTTTTATTATTTTTATATATAGAAAGAATAAATGAACCTTCAGCATCGGCAAATCCGGGAACATAGTAAGGATTTAAATAATTTTTAATTACGGGGAAGCCTACCTGGACGACTGAATCATAGTCAGAACACTGTTCTGACTCATGAGCTGAAACAAAACTGCTTAATCTGCTATTTTGATTAAAAACAAAATATAATAACCCAAAAATAAAAGCTGGGTAGAGGGGGACTAAAGTACCCAATAAATTTATAAAGAATTTCTCGCTTATAGTTTGATGCATTAAATTAAATTTAAAGGGCCATATTTGACCAAAAAATCCATTTCTCCAAATTTAACTTACCATTCATATATAACGATGTTCTCTTATTAAATTCAGCTACCAGTAATTATGGAGTTGTGTATATACATATAATATAACTATATATATATAGGAGAAACCGACTGTACATTAAGCGGCATTTCAGCCACCCACCAGTAAACCAGTCTGTAGCGGTCACTTAAATAACCGACGGTCTTTAAATGAGAAAGTTCATTGACCGTTAACACTAGTGTTGCTAATATATAAACTATATTCCTTATATTAACTATAATTTAATAAATTAAAAGTTAATATGAACAATAATATACACCAGATAGTATATACATTGTACTTAAGAGTTGCAAATAGCTATAATTATATTAACTAAATCTAAGGTATATTCTTGTTAAATATTTGCTCTTTTAGATCATATATACTCTTACATCTGTCTTATGAGCTCCATAACTTGCACGTTAAACCTTGACTTGTTTTCCCGAATATATTAATCAAATTTATTTATCAATCTTGATCTCTCGATCATTTCTGGGCGAAGCACTGGATCTAAATGGCGTTTATTTAATAAATCAGTATGCATTTGTTTTCATAAGTTGTAAGAAACAGCTTTTTTTGAACATAATGTATGATTATCGAAATAAGGGAATATATTTTTACAATTTAGTATTCCACCTATTCTATACTCATTTACATTATCTGCACTATGTTTAGATACAATACCACCATTAAATAGAACGCACAAATGTTCTAGTACTACCAGATTTTCTTCCCATTTTTGAGATATATTGAAATTAAAACTAAACCCTTTATCTTTTCCTATAGAGCAAGTAAAACAACCCTCAGCATCTGTAAATCCAGTTAATCAACTGTCGTTTAAACTAGGTAAAATATCTCTATGTTTAAATTCTACAGTATTTAATCTTATTCTACCTTTAGATACTCAAATATTAAACCCTTTAACCAAGTTTTCAAATCTTATTTTTCTACTAGGTAAAACAATATTACCGTTGAATAAGTGAATGATTAATTCAATTTCCTTTTTATTTTGTGTAACATATCTACTAGTATTAGCAGATTGTGCTAATACTTTACCAAATCCTAATGTTTCCTTTATGAATTCTAAAACTTCAATGTCCACGTTACTTTGTGTAATAACAAAGCAAATATCACCTCTATTATTTACAATGAAAGATCCTTCACCCTCAGTAAATCCTATAAATCAACTTAAAAATTTATATGAAGGAGGAGTTACATTGGGTAAATATAAAGATAATTTATCATAAAAGTTAATAAAATGAAAATTTTCTATTACAGTGCTGTAATTAGATTTAAGTAATAAGTTGTGTAATTTGTTATAAATATTAAAAGAAAAAAAGGTAATAGATCCCAAATAAATGTAATTAAATATACTTCTTGAGAAAAGATGTTGGAATAAAATAGGATCTCCTCCCCCTGCAGTTTCAAAGAATGATGTATTAAAATTTCTATCTGTTAAAACCATTGTAATTCCACCTGCTAATACTGGTAATGATAGTAATAATAATACAGCAGTAATAACCACAGCTCATCCAAATAGGGCTAATTTCGCACCACAAATAATAAGTATTGATAGATAGTGCTTATTTATATAATTGTAAACATAATGAATTATCAGACAACTACTTATATCATGTGGTAACTTTAATATAGTCTAAATTTAGACTCAGGTTAAATCATATAAAGGTGAATCTACCTTTTTATTCTTTTATATTTAACATCCAGCAACCAACCCTAAATGAGCGGGGCTAGCCTACCCATGCAGAGATCCACCCTAAAAAACGGGGATGTACATCCCCTTTATTTTTTTTGCGTATGCAAAAAAAAGAAAGGGAAGTACTACCGACCTTAAGTAGGGGTAACGAAGTTACGAGAAAAAAAAAAGATTTCAGATATTCCCCTTTATATATAATAATTCTATACTACGACGATGTAACACCTCTTTTAGTGTTCATTCGGGATTTTATTAAGAGAATTTTATTAAACCCTTCTTGAGTTAGATGAGCTTTAGATCTAATAAGGATTGATGCTTCTCGGTAGTCCTCAAAATCTTTAGCTTTTACACCTAAGACAGGGTACTCTTCAAATAAAGGTATAACCTTATCTAATATGTTATTAAAACCTGTCACTAAAAAAACTCCAACACCTGTACTTTCATTAACAGTATAAGTACCGCAACCAAAAATTTGTGTAAAACTCTCTAATAACTCATAATCTCTTTTATGTTGTGTAACTAAGAAACTTAGAGAGACACTTTTACCAAATTTATGCGTACTAGATTTGCTAATTTTAATAAAAAAACAGCCTTCAGCAGAAACAAAACCTGCTAATCAGGGTTTAATTCCAGGTGTGTTGTAATCAACATTAGTTTTAGGTGTTGTAGGTATTGGCACAGGAATAACGTTAGTGAAAGCAACACTTAGTCTTTCGGTTAAACCTTTATTAATAGATGCTCTTATATTGACAAGTTTTGTAAGACCTTGCTTAGTTAGATGCTCCTTAACCTTTACAATATAAAAAGCTTGCTTAAATAATAAATAATCAGCATACTTTTTAGTCTTCAATGGGTAGTTATCAAAATGTTCAATTATAATGGCTAAATCGCTTAATTTTACAACTTCGTATAGACATTTTTCACCAAAAAGCCCAACGTGCCCTACACCAAAGAAACGTTGGATTTTATATAATAGATCTATATCTTTAGCATGGAGATGAATATTGAAAACTAATTTGACACTTCAACCTAAAGTATGTCTAGGATTTTTGCTGATAGTTATATTGAAACATGATTCCCCGTCGCTAAAACCTGTAACAAAATAAGGGTTTAAATTATTAGCACCTGTAGTATATTTCGTTTTACTCCTAAGATTTACATATGAAAATAAGTCTAAATATTGAAAACTACCTTAGTATATTATCACTTAAACTTAAATTTCTAATATATAGATTTTAGATTAGAACCGGTTTCCCGGCGACTAGAGTACACCTTACAATATTCGAAATATTGAAGAACCGTCTACTCGTTGCTCTTTTTCAGTTAGACCGTGTCTTATTAGAAAAATTATTGAAAATAAAATTTTAATATGAACAAAAGAGGTCATACTGATTTAGATCCGCGATAACCCATTTTAGGTGGAAATCCTCTTTCATATTTAGTGATATCACCATACCCCCAATCATTAATGGGGCCGAATGAGAAGTTTCCCTCTTATTTTTGGTTACTAAAGCTTTAAGGTGTCCCCGGAGTTTGGCTCTTTTACACAAATTATTCATGTAGTCTTATACCAGGTGTTCTCATATTTACTACGGTAGTAATAAAATTAATTGCACCAAGAAGACTACTTACACCAGATAAGTGTAAAGCAAATATAGCTAAATCCACACTTGGACCACTGTGACTTTGAACTCCGCTAAGAGGAGGATAGATCGTTCACCCTGTACCAGCACCTCCCTCGATACAAGCAGAGAAAACAAGCAAAATTAAACTAGGCGGTAATAATCAAAAACTAATATTATTTAGTCTTGGGAATCGTAGACCCTAAGTAGTTTCCTACCTGGACGGACTATGTCTTCATCCATACTGAGAATTAAAAATTAAAAATCCAAAATTAAAAATTTAAGCTTGAAAATTAAAAATTTTCAGATGGAGCTTCGCGTGTAGTCTCTGAGGATCCTACTCGTAAATAAATTACTTTGGTTTCCAGCATAACCCTCCCATGTATATATCAGTTTCACGACTAGTTCAGTTTATATAAAAACTTTATGACAGTGTAGTCATTGTCCAACGAGGTGTCTATATATCTGTTGACTGGATAAATTAATCCAACTTCGAGAGATTCCATGCTTATAGCGAAGTAATAATTAGAAAATTTACACTTTCTAACGGCATTCCCGGTTTTAGGTAAATTTAAGTACAGACTGTACGAAGTACGAAGTAAGAAGTAAGAGGGGTTATTATAGCCCCCCCCCCCCACACACTCCAAGCTTAATCACGCACTATTCTAATAAATACAACCTAGCCACCCTTATAATACCACTATCTCTCTGTATATTAAGATACAGAGAGGATCCGTAAGATAGGAGTAGCTTAGTAGTGTATATTAGCCAAGACCATTTAAATGATCTCAATTGAAGTAAACTCTTTTTGTATTCATTCGATTTCTAACGTGTTCTACAGTGTTTATTCCTTCATCCGTCAAGTGTAGATTATTAATAATTAATTTGGCAACTAGTTCTCAGTCTTTATAGTCTAAAAACTTACTTGAAAATAAAGGATGTTTATCAAAATATTGGGTTATAATGTTTAAAGAAACTTTACTAGACGCAGCTAAAGTATAATATGTATTACCTGTAGATTTTTGTGTTCTAGTTAACAAGTTACAATTTAAGAATAAACAAATTTGATTTAATATATCGAAATAACTCTCGCTAGTTTCCGGATCCAAAATTCGTTGTTCAATTCTTAATCTACATGCAATTTTTCTTTTGGCTGCTCCAGTTTCTGTTTTAATATGTTGTACAGAAAAACTACCATCGGCGTCTACGAATCCACTTAATCAACTACTGTTTTGTATACTATCCTTATTTAAAGGTAATTTTTCAAATCCACTTCGATGATTTTTATTTAACCAATCAATTAAATTATGCAATTGATAAATTTTAGGTGTTTTTAATTCACCATTTACTAAATTAACTATTTTTTTTAAACCAACTACCGGCGAGACAACTAAAACACAAGCATTATCTTTGGGTTTATATCTTATAAATCCCGATCCTATAATTCCAAGTAATTTTTGGGCTAAACTCTCATTTTTCATACTAAAAGTTATACAAAACCTGGGATTATGAGTCTTTTTACTACTCTGACCTTGAATTCATATATGACCATCTCCCTCGAATAATCCTGCGAGATACTGGCCAAGGTTATTATTTTTGTATACACAAGTTGAAGTTGTATGTATAAGACAAGCTTTTAAATTTTTCTCAAGGAGACCCTGTTTTTTTATTTTACCGAGTCTATCTAAATGACCTCAATTAATATTACTTCGATTATTATTCATTTCCCCCTTTAGCTCTTCAATTAAATCTAAATTTTCATTATCATAATGAGTCTGAAGAAGGATAAGATTTACAACTTTATCCCATGCTTTAAAATCAAGATATTTAGAACTAAATAACGGATATGTGTTAAAATAATTCTTAACAACACTAAGACTTTCTCTACTTTTAGCTTCTAAACTAAAAGACTGTTTTCCTGTATTTCTAGTCACCACTAATAAATTAACGCCTAAAAACAGAGCAATCTTATTAAATAAATCTTCGTAACTTTCATTAGTAACAGGGTCAATCATTCTTTGTTGGATTCTAAACCTACAAGCTACTCTTCTCTTCTTAGTAATTTTACCAAATATATCTGATTCTTTCTTAGTGTTTATAATCCCAAATGACCCGTACGCATCTGTAAATCCTGCTAACCAGCCATCTTCACTTAAATCCGCAGTTGAATAAGAGTATTTATTAATAGTTAAACCTTTCTTATGGTTTAAAATATCAATTAAATCATGAAATTTTTTTAATTTAGGTGTTCTCAAATAAGAATTCATTAAATTTACAATACAGATTAAGCCATCTATAGTATGAAAGGTTAAAACGCAGGCGTTTTCCTTTTGTTTAATTCTAATTCACCCAAACCCTAGAACATCTTTTAATCGTTCAGCTAACGGTAAATCTTTTAAATGAAAAGTGATAGACAGGGATAAATTTTTAACTTTTGAACCAGGTTTACTAATAGAGATATGGCCGTCACCCTCCCAAAGGCCCGCCAAGTAAGAACCAAGATAATTTTTACTAAGAATAAGAGGGGGTGTAAATGTAGAGTATTTTCTTGATTGAACCCCTGAATGATTAATCTTTACAGGTCAATTTATAGAGCGAGGTAAAACTTGTTTTAGTTTTGCCATATCAGGGCCACCAACCATTACACATATCCTAAATTTATTCATACAATTTTACTCTCCTTAGCTTTATATACAACTTCCCCTGCGGGGACCCTCAGGTACCCCTAGGGGTCCCTTCGGGAAGAGATTATAATATAATTTGATTAGAATAAATTTAGGCGTGATAATTCCTTTCGGAACCCGTTAGAATACATCTTAATATTAATTATTAATTAATATAACTATCGTATACTCGTTGCACTTTTACAGAGAAATTATCTGATTTAGTTACGCGATGACCTATTGCTCTTTCGACAGAAAAAAAATAGATTTTCAGCCCTGTTTTTTTGGAGAAAACCAGGGTTATCTTCTTACTTGTTACCATACCTGATTAATTATTTCAGCCACATATAATTTTTCAATTATATCTTTGGTATAAGAAGCTTTAAGGCGTCCCCGTAGTTTGATAGTTCTCCCCTAAGAAGTGCTAGCGAAAAGAAAAAAAAAAAATAAAACGCTGCTTACAGGGTAATTAATTTAAGGAAATTCCTTTTTTTTAGTTTGAGTGCACCTCTCATCCTCTCATCCCCTCATCCCCCTCATCCCCCGGAGGGGGATCTGGGGGATATGGGGATATAGATTCTACTTCTCATCCCCCTCATCCCCCCGGAGGGGGATCTGGGGGATCAGAAGTATCTTACGAGGTGCGCTCAAACACGAACCCTTAAATACTTTACTTGTTAGAGCGATGTTTAATTTAAGCTTAAAGCTAGCACCCATCTAAATTACATACACTTACTTTCGACCTTTATTCATACCTTCTTTTAAAGTCCTTATACGAGCTAAACCTTACCCGCCTTCCTCTTCCGCCTGCTTCGCAGGCTCAAGGAGAGGAAGGGGGTCGCGGAGCGAAGGTGTAAGATGAGCTTTACTTTATAATATCAGCCCCTAAGCAAAAATCGTTAAAATCTAAAGCTTTAACACCTAATATAGCATATTCTTTAAAAAAAGGTAATAGCTTATTAGAGATATCTGCAAAACTTACACATCTGGGCGGAGCCCCCCCCCCCCCTCAGTCCATAGGGGCTGAGGGGGTAATCCCCTAAAGGTTTATTAGGGTATTTGTAATAACTTCCACTACCGAAATAAGCTATAAAGCTTTTCAATAAATATTCGTCTCTGGAATGTTGTGTTAACTTAAATCTTAACTGGACAAGATAACCTGTTTTAGTCTCACTAGACTTAGTGATTCCAATAGAGAAGTAACCTTCCCCTGAGACAAAACCTGTCACTCTTGGGGGATCTGGGATTATTTGTTCATCTGCAGGTACAATAGGCCTTAGAATATGGATAGTATTAGGAAAAGCAATTTTTAATTATTCCCCTCTGGCTAATAAAAAATGTATTTTTTATAAGACTTTGTCGGCTACTGAGGGGGCGCTGCGCCCAGTTAACCCATTATTCATTGAAGCCCTTATGTTAATTATATCCTGTAGACCTTCTAAGGTAGTGTGTCTTCCAGATTATCTTCTTGAAACTGGGCGCAGCATAAAAAAGAACTAAAAAAAGTTCAAAATCCGCACGCTTTTGCGTTATTAAAGGAAAACGAGCAAAATGATCGAATATTACTGCTAAATCTTTTATAGAAGACACTCTGTAAACCAATAAATTATCTCCACTCTTATTGATAGAACCAATACCCCCCCCTCAATAATTTCTTATTGCTTCCAAGAGTGGTAGATCCCTAGAGTGTAAACCTAATTTAAACGTAGACCGGACTTCTCATCCACACCGACGAGTAGAAGTTTTTCGCTATGATGTAATAAAACTTACCTACGCGTATATCAACCCTGTTATAAATCAAGGCTTAACATCAATATTATTTTTTATATTATTTTTACTTAAAGTTGACTTTAACCTTTTATTGCAAAACCCTTTAGGATAGTTATATTCAATACCCCCGTCTCCCTTGGACAAGGACAGATCCCCCCCCCCCTTGATATGTTAAAGGTTTTCTACTTAATTTTAAGTAAGTTTTATTCTTGTAATTAAGATTCATTAAGGGCATTAGGAAATTTCCACTAGAGATAGGACACACCTCGCGGTGATACCCCCTCAAAGAACCGTGCGTGCAGATCACCCTGCACACGGCTCACCCGATTTGATTGCTCCCTTTCCATATCCTACGTCGTATAAGTATAGGGCAGATCGGTTACAACAGCGATTCTTGCTTAAACGAATATAAGAACTTATTCATCAATATTGGTGTTTGGTACCAATTAATGTTTATGTTCTCTATGACATCAGGAGTGAGCCAAAGTTAAGTTCTTTAACGCAAATTTGTCTCCCCCCTTTTTAATAGGGTTTTTGTGATGTATGTGAACTGTATTGTAATGGAGGTAATCAAAGTCAATTACCTTCCCGCACATAGAGCACATTCCTGCTTGTAATTTGAACAGCTTTTCTTTAAGTGTGGGAGTTTTTGGAGATGCTGCTAGGGCTAGTTTTAGTTTAAAAGCTATTACCTCTGTGATTTTATTATCGAATGCATTAACATTTCTTAATTTTGTCGGCAGTAGGTATTTATTTGCGGGTAGAATGGGGTAGCAGTTGACCGGATTTAAGAGATAGGCTACTCGCTGAGTCTCCTTATTTGTATATCTAGAGTTGTTTTGGCTCTTCCCATATAATACCCATTTGTGGTTTTTAAACTTAAGATATCCCCCTTCTTTCTCCCTTACAACATCTATCGGGGAATTTGAGTCCACTTCCGTGTTATCCAATTCATCCTCTTTTCTTAAAAAGTATCTGTCCGCTAACATTTTCTTTCCCATAGTAGGGTGTTTTGTTTTGATCCAGTCTCAGGTCATCCGATATATTGCTTCCCTTACTATACTCCGATATCTTGAACTGTTCTCTAGATTATAATAGGTGGCTCAACCCCTGATAATCGGGTTTAAAGTACTGATAAGTTCTATAGCGGAGGCGTTTTGATTTTTGTTAAATATCTCCCGTACTTCCCTTATGAATGCTATTACATTCTTTTTCTTAGGATAAACTGCAATGGCCGATCGTGTATGTCGAGAATAGATCATAGTCCTTTTGGATGATCATTTTTGACGATATTTAAAAGTGTAACCCAGGAAGTCCAATTGTTTATCCTCTTGTGACAGACTGAACATCTTAGTTTTCTCCGGGGAAAGTCATAACCCTCTTTCTTCCATGAATGCGTCGATGGCAGGTCTAATGTATTTGCTTATAAGGTTCTTACTTCTGGCGATAACAATGAAGTCGTCCGCATATCTTACGACATGCACCGATAAAGCGATCCGGGTCATTCTACCATCGGCCTGTTTAATCGAAAGTCTTTGTTCCGCTGATTTAGTCAAGGGGTGAATTGACTCTTTCACCGCCTTTTCTAGTCCATTCAATGTGAAGTTGGCTAGGGTTGGAGATATTATACCTCCTTGAGGGGTCCCAGAGAGGGGATCGGTATATATACCTTGATCAAAGATCTTGGCTTTCAATCATTGAACTAATAGCTTTTTCAGGTCTGAGTGAAGACTTATGTTATCTATTAGTCAGTCGTGATTAATATTGTCAAAGAATCCTTTGATATCGGCATCTAATATTCATTTATCCTGGTTTGCTTTTAACAACGTAGCAGATTTCGTACGACTTTTGTTGTGTCTTCTTCCTATGGCTGTTTCCACTTTTTCTTTATCGGTCGTCCTTAGTTGAGCTCTTACTGCAGCTATGGCCATTTTACAGTCTCTGTATGGTCTGAATCCATAACTGTTTTCATCACTCATTAATTCGACTATAGGAATCAACACTAAATTAACTAATGCTTGGAGTGCCCGGTCCTGGATTGTGGGTATTCCTAAAGGTCTCTTTTCGGCTTTACCAGGTTTAGGGATTCATACTCTCTTGACCGCTGCTGCTCTGTACTTGTTGGGGTGGTATACTTGGTATCTGAGAATTTCTACTAAGCGATCAAAAGTATGTTCATCTTCTTTGTCATATATTTCTTTGTCTATACCTGGTGTTTGAGACCCCGGTTTCACACTAATTAGTTTAACTGCATACGTTCTGAAAAGTTTGGATCTTACAAGCAGGAGTTGTCTATTCAAAACTGTCGAGTCATAGATTCCTTTTAGTCTCGCTAGCTCCATTAATATCCTCTGTTCCTTTTCTACTTCTTCCTTCATGGCTTGAAGGCTAGTAGTGGATTGTGTAGTCATTGATCTCGCTCCGAGGAGGTCCTGGACCGTGGACTTACACCCAAAGGAGTACAATGAAGCCCTCTTCAGGCGTTTGGAATTCAGCAACGCTCCTGTTCGGATCGTTCCCAATACAGGTTTGACAGAATTGACGCTGTATTGAGTATCTAAGAGATTAACCTTAGCATTTGCTTCCTCCAGTATCTTGCCCCCGTGTCGATTGTGAGATCCTGGCTTTCGTTTTGGAATATCACAAGTCTGAGACACCCTCATCAGGTCCGACGTTAATTTGTTTTCAACATCTCTTGTGTTGGTTGGCAGAATAATACGCGAGACAGGGTTTCCTGTGCGTATTCCAACGAAGAGTGAAAATACACTTAACTTACTTACGGGGTTCCCACGTTTATCTAGTAATTGGTTCAGCTTTCTGCTTGGACCATCTAAGCTGGTATCAACTTTTTCATATGCTTTGTCTACCATTTTAGTTTCTATTAAGTGGTTCTCTGTTACGGTATGTTCACCAGGGTAAGTCCTGAGACAAACGGATCCTGATTTGCCCCATCCTGTTAACGTGAACTCCAATCCGGTTAGTGGAGGATTGGTTATAGCTGAACCATCTTTATAATGAGAATTCACTCGCGTTCCACTTAATCCGGTCGCTAAACTATGAGGTAGGGTACTTAGATATTCCTTACTTTTATTTATTGAGTAAGGTCCACTACTATCTTTTTCCCATTTAGTGCTTCCTCTCAACCATACCTCGTTGGATATAATCGCAGCATTTAACCTCGGCTCTTTATCACTCCTAGTGATCGAACTTACGAGAGTCCATGTTATCCTTTTTGTCAACCATATGTCCTCATGGTTTGTCTTATGATAACATACAATTACTAGCCGTCCGCGTCGAAAAAACCCACCTATCAATGCAGGCATAACCATAAAAAAGATCATTAATATCGTTTTCATAACTTTGACCCCCCTACTGGCGATTTGTATATTACTTGTAGCTTTGGGAGGGAGGTTATATACAATTAAGGTAAATTTACTAAAGAAACCAAGAAAGACTAGAAGAATATATATTTTTTTTTATTTTATTTAATTTATTTGTTTATTTGGAATTAACTTATGAATATTACGGCTCGTCACACGGGCTGTTTAATCGCTTTTCGTTACGGGATTGCACCTTATCCTACTTTCTTTCCTATTTTAAAGCGGCCCAAATAGACACCTTAAGAATAGGGAGAAACACATCGAAACCAACAGCCGACCCTTAAAAACCCTTTTTCACCTTACCTTTTTTTTTATTAAGGCTTCGATAACTAAGGGGATGTTTATCCGATCTTAATCTAATTAGAGGAAGATCGAACAAACAAAATTACTCTTAAGTAACAATGTACACTTACCGTTACGCTTTAACTTATTGGGCTACATGAAATCGCTTTTTGTTACGGAATTGCACCTTATCCGGCTTCCTAGTTCGTATCTTTATTGGGCATCCACCTCCCTTAAAGAACGGAGAAAAACAACGAATAAAGTTTTTTAAATCGATTTTTCAGGATTGCATTTACATGTTGTCCTATATACTTTTTCATTTCTTACGGTGGATACCTAAGCAAACATAGAAAAGTTTCAATTAAAAAACCTTACCTTTTTCATGTTATCTATAACTACTTCTCTTATTTTTTATCTGCGATAACGTTATAATAAATTTATTTATTATAACTTTAATCTTCCTTGGCTAATACTAATCTTATCATACCCCCCCCTTTTTAGAAAAAAAAAAAAGAACGGTGATTAGTATTACTTCTTTACCATAAACTACTAATATTAGCTGGTAAATAATCTATTCTTTATACCACCTGTATCCAGGCTGCTAGAGTACACCTTAACCTAAAACACCCATAATATGGGATTATTTAGGGACAACCGTCTACTCGTTGCTCTTTTACAATAATATAATATTACTGATTTAGATCCGCGATTACCCATTTACAGAAGAAAATTATCTATCTTTAGTGATATTACCATACCCTGAATCATTAATCAGGAGGAATAAGAAGTTTCCTTTTTATCTTTGGTTACTAAAGCTTTAGGGCTTTCCCGGAGTTTGGCTGAATTATACGCCGACCTATAAGTATTTATAGATATACTATAGTTTAGCGTGAGCTGTAATGATACTATTATATAATTGGTTATGTAGGATAAGAAGCCAGTACATAGATCCGTGAAGGCGAGTTCATCCTAAGAGATTATCGCTTCAGAGGGTCCTTAGCACCAACAACTCTCCTCCGAACCGTACGTGCGACTTTCACCGCATACGGCTCTCCATCAAGAACCATGTGGTTTCGTTATCTTTTACGTATAATCTAAAGGTGTAATCATTTTGTTCATAGATCGTCCCGGAGGGGAAGAACCCCGAAGGGGGGTCTATTTTAAAAAAAAAAAATTCTTATGATGGAGATACGTTTTCAAATATCTTTCCGTTATCTCATCACTGTTTGAGTCCATGACCTTAGTAGTTAGTCTGTTTTGATTGTGTTCAAGAATCTAAGGGATTTTCCGTCGTATTTTCCAGCGTGAATATCCATGTGACACTTGTGGCAGAGCGGTATCTGCTTCCTGTTTATCGCTGCCATTTGTTGATCAAAGCTGCTAAGTTTTGTATCAATGGTTCGAATATGTTTTAAATGGTGAACTTGGAGATTCTCTGTGTCCCCACAGCTAGCGCAGACATAATTGAAGAAATTAACCGTTCTTAATTTTCAGTCAATTACTCTGAGATGGTCTGTGAAGTCTGTGTCTCCCTTGAAGTTCTTAGTGTTGACTACTAGGTCCGGCCTTGCAAAATCTATCGTTTTATCAGTACCAGGTATAGTGTAATTCAGATTAATTCCAAATTTTAGATAAACTTTCCTGAACGTTCCTAGCTTTAGTTTTCCCGCTAGTGTTTTAGCCAGACTTACTCTGAGTATTCAGTAGATTAATTCTAGGTCTGTCTTATTACTAGCAAATGAGTAGTAGTTAAAAAGTCCATTTAGAATCATCTTGTACCTAAGAATTATATCCCTTATGGGCAGATTGACCCATTTAACTATTGGTAGGGGTTTCAAATTATCCTCGTTCATGACATTGGATTTCCATTCTACAATACCCTTATCAACAAACTTTTTGATTAGTTTAGCCATGGGAATAGTGAGAATCAAGGATGTCGTTGGGACCCTTTGGGAGTGACCCTTCGCGTTTCTGAATCTCTTGATCTCTCCTTTTACACTGGAAGTACGTTGGATGTCTGTACCTAAGAAGTGTGCCTTTTTTTCTGCCGCATTCGTGATCAGCGTTTTCTCCAATGACAGTTCTAGTTTCAGCTCTTTATTTACGAAATCGGCTATCTTTTGTTTAAGGTCTTGTGCAAATTTAACAGCTCCTGCTATTCCGATTAATCAATCATCCGCATATCTCACGTAGTAGATCTTAGCTAAGTTTCCATTGGGTATTGTAGATGGGGTTTTACTTCTGGCCTTAACTAGTTTATCTCGTTCTTCACGGATACTCTCATCGATGGTTCCTCCTCTATTTTTAAGTCTTCTTTCGCTTTTGTTAATGCTTTGTATTCTGTTATCAATTTTACAATAAGCTGGGTTTCTTAGAGTGTGTGGCCTTCCAGCATTTAGCGCATCGTTCTCTCTTATCAATTTCTCAACAAAACGGTCCAATTCGTTAAGTACAAGATTCGATAATATCGGGCTGGCTATACCACCTTGAGGAACCCCCATGGTAGAACTCATGTTTTTTCCAAACTCCACGTACCCTGCTTTTACCATCTTTCAGTACAGATCTATAAATCTTTGATCCTCGAAGTGATTACGCAGTAGCTTTTCTAAAACATGAAAGTCTATATTATCAAAGAAAGACTTGATGTCCCCCTCAATAAACCATTTGACTCCATTCCAGTACCTTATTTCGGCTAAGGCTGAGTGGCATCCCCTGGAGGGTCTAAATCCATGAGATCTAGGGGAGAACTTGCAATCTAGAACTGTTTCCAGAATAGCCCTAACTGCCTCCTGCACTATCTTGTCCCTTGGTGGGGCAATCCCTAGAGGTCTCATTTTTCCATTGGCTTTGGGGATGTACACCCTTCTGGATGGTCTGAAGTTATATTGTTCTTTGATAAGTTGTTCGGAAGTGATCTTAAATCACTCCTCGGATATACCATCCAGGGTCTCCTTGACCGAGCCTGGAGTCATATTTCCTGGTGCGGATTTTATTTTCATGTATGCTGATTGCAATACAAGAGGGTTGCATATCAAATTATATGCATTATTACATTTTCCTTTAGAATTATACGTAACCATTTCTCCTAGTGACTTTTGACCAACGTGAGCCTCAAGTTTGGGAGAGATTCTTGACTTTCTCACTTCAGTATGAACATTTCTTACTTTGCTCATACCTACTATTGAGAATCCGTTACCGTGACAATTTCTCGCCGTAGGCAATCCCGAATTCCACATACCAAGTCTTAGTCTCTCATTAGCGCTGTATACTACATATCCTCTCTCTGAGGTAGTAATCGGTTGACTGTCTTTAGACGCGCTTGCAGATCTCACGCCTAACACCCGATGCAAGGTTTTCATCATACTAACCCTTGCGAGAACACATAACTCTACCGTAGTTAACGAAATTAGCACATAGAGAGCATTTACCTCCCCCCTCTCACCTCATTGTATGACTATGGGCAGATAGGGGTTTACTGACATGCTCCACTCCCCCATTTCTTTCGATTTGGGATAAGTCAGTAGGTTTAGAGAGGAACGACAGCACCTCTCAGGGCTTCAATCCCCGGACTCGTAGTATCTGTTAGACGGCGCACCCGCAATGTATTGAACACCAGGTCCACTTAATTCCATTCTAATTAACACAGAAAACGCTGTACCTAGTAATCCTGAAAATAAAGCAAAAATTAAATAAAATGTTCCACTAGAGATGGGACTTCCCTCGCAGGAGTGCCCCCTCAAAGAACCGTGCATGCTAGTCTCCACGCACACGGCTCAACCTCGATCAAGCAGTTTTTACATTTCTCAATGATATGACCTGATTATGTATCAATTGCTTGAGCTTCTTTTTCGGATCGAGTCACCTTATTCATTTGATGATGATGTATGTGACAGTTGGTGTGCACCAGTGCCAAGTTCTTGGTTTTGCTTCTTGTACCTCCCTCAGCCCGGGGTTCTATATGATGTATATTAGTTGATCCATCATATCTAAATTCTCCATCATCATCAAGTAAAGTTTCTCCACACATATAGCATTTCCCTTTCTGTTTGATGAATAGTTTTAACCTAGTCGTCTGATTCATCTTTAGACTAGTTATGCTAATCTTTGTTGCAAATTCAATTAGTTCCACGTATGAAGGGTGATATGCATGCACTAGTTCAAGTCCCTTAGGTATTCGATTTAGTTTAGCACTTAAGGTAGCAGTTACCTGTGTAGGGTTCACCAACTCGATTCGCTTTCCCCCTTTGGACTCTCTGTAGATGGATTCATTCTTGGTTTTTCCTGTAAAGATCCATCTATTCGTATTACCAGTTTTCTCACTAATGGTTTCAATTAGTCTCCTCTTGTCTCTTTTAGCATCAAGGAAGTAAGTTTTTGCTATTTTTCGTCTTCCCCATCTCGGGTGTTTACGCCTAGCTCATTTTTGTATTAACTTGTATAAGTAATAGTTTAGTTTATTCCTGAATAGATAGCTTTGGCCTAAGTTAAAGTATTGACACCATCCTCGAATAATAGGGTTCAGTTTGGAGATTAGCGAATAAGCTGTAATGTTATAGCTATTCTCTATAATGTTTCTTACCTTATTAATGATCCCTTGTACCTTGGCTTTTTGAGGGTAGCATACAATAGCTTCTTTATTTTGTCTATCATGAAATAATTTAGATTTAGGTCGTACTTCTTTAAGATATCTTAGGGTGTAGCCCAGAAAGTCTAGTTTGTCGCCTTCTCTTATTGATATTATCTTGGTCTTCTCCTCAGACAGCCATAGCCCCCTTTCCTTTAGGAACTCGTCGACCGCCGGTTTGATTGCTTCCTCAATCATCCTTCGGGATCTCGCTAGAATGACTACATCATCAGCAAATCTCACTACGAATAGATTTGTGGAGAGCCATCCATAAGTAACTTTCCCTCTTTGGTGATTGAGTTTCCCTAGATATATACCTCTCTTCTTCACATTGTAGATCCGTTCGATAGATTTTTCTACACTTTCTTCCAGGCCATTAAGGGTTAAGTTCGCAAGTGTCGGGCTTATTATCCCTCCTTGGGGAGTCCCACTCTCCGTCGCATCGCTTCATTCCCCTTTATATATATGACCGGCTTTCAATCACTGTTTTAGTATGGGGAGCAATGTGGTTTCTAATGGGGTGTTCTCCATTAGTCATTCGTGAGAGATATTATCAAAGAACCCCTTGATGTCCGCATCTAGCGCGTATTTGTCATAGAACTCTCCTGCGCTTCTTAAATTGACTCTCAACGCTCCTATCGCCATCTTGGCTGACCTGTATTTCCTGAAGCCATAGCTGTGCCTGTCACTTTTCATCTCTACTAATGGTTCTACCACAAAATTTATCAGGGCTTGGAGGCATCGGTCCCGAATCGTAGGAATTCCTAAGGGTCTTTTCTTCCCATTGGGTTTGGGAATGTAGACTCTTTTGACTGGACTTGCTTGATAACTGGTAGGGTTATGGATCACATCTCTCATTCATTCCACAATCTCCCACTTTTGCTCATCGTTTGTGATTAATATTTGGTCTACACCGCTTGTCTTACTTCCCTTGTTAGACAGTACTTTTTGTACTGCTAACCTTCTAAATTCTAGTTTAAGAGTGAGTGATCTTTGCAGTTTGAGAACTCTTCCATCTCTAGTGTCACCGATTTCTGTAGCTAACTCTACTATTTTCAATTGTTCCTTTCGTACTTTTAACTCTATGGTCTTCCAATTGGTTTCTCACTTTGTTTGAGATACGTCCTTCCTATAGGTACTATAATACCTATCTCTGGCGTAACGTTTCCCAGTACTTAGGTCGCATTGATTGTATGTCATCGATAGCAATGTCGAATTCTGCCCACTTTTAAGTGTCCGTAAGGCATTAGGGAATTCATGCCCAACAGTATCCGAGACGTTACTCTCAGCGTTTGCTTTTTCGACTATCTTGCCCCCGTCTCGGCTAGCAAACTCTGACTCTTGGAGCTTTGAATTTATTAGGTCGGTGACGATTTGTCTTGTTAGACATCCCGAGTAGTCATGGAATTGGCCATAGCTATTTTCCGAGGTTCCCGCTTTCAGAGATGATTCGTCCTTGTCTGTTGGTCTGTTTGCTAGACTTTCAGTCATGTATGTGAGTCTTGCCATCTGTAGAGGTATGAGGAAACATAGCGCCCCCGATCTTTCGACGTCATTAAGATTGGATGTTGTGTTCCCCACGGGGATGGAATGTCTGTCACCCGTAGCTAGTAGACCCCTTTTGTAATAATGGTTCACTCACGTTCAACTCTCACATACTTGGATTCGGTACGCCCAACTATACCCACAGTAGTTGACATTTGAATATATTAGGCTATCCAGCGTGACTCGGAACCGTCCCTCGTTGGAGACCGCCCCCACGTATACACCGCTCCGCTTTTGGGCGCCTTCGGAGAACTCTCAATCGAGTCGAATCATTCCTCCGCGTCGTAAAATGTCCTTAGCATTTGTAGATCAAAATCATCTTTCTGTCCAAACAGAAACTGAAGACTTTAAATTTAATATTTGAGCATTTTTATAAAGATTACTCTGCAGAGTTTTATAAATAAACGGCCTATCCGTATCTTCTTCTTTATCTTCCTGATAATAAACAATATTATTATCAATATATTTATCCGAATTTTGTCCTTGTATTATGGTAATCAATTATTTAACCCAGAATGCTTTACAAAATTAATTAGAATCCCTACAATTGTATAATAATTATAAAGGATTCTAACTTCATTTATTTTAATTTAATTAAGATCACTTTTCTACCTAATAACAGATAGAAAAGTGATCAATTGGTATTATAAAGCAGTAGTATATTGCTTAAATCGACCAAATTATCTGTTAACTACCTACCCTCCTACAGTAAAAAGGTAGGCTTCACCTGTAAATAAATAGCTAGAAGTTAGAAATAAAAATCTAAATAAGAGATTTTTTTTTACTTATCGTGCACCTAATAGATTCATCTTCGCCCTCATCCCCCTCATCCCCTCATCCCCCTCATCCCCTCATCCCCCTCAGGGGGATGAGGGGATGAGAAGTCCCCTATCCCCCCCCCTGGGGGGGGGGATAGGGATTAGGTGCGTGATAAGCCAGCTTGCGCCTAAATAATATCTTATTCAAGACAGATAAATATATATTTAACGATAAATTTAATCACATAATTAAGATTATGGAGGAATCGAACCCCTTACTTAAGATTTGCAATCAAAGTGTAAACCATCTACTTCATAATCTATTTCACTTCCTTTTCATATAAGACGAAGGCGGCATACGAAAATACCGCCACACCTAAAGAAAAACCGGCATCGTACCTTCATAATTTATTTAGCCATATTAAACAGGCTGCTACACCAGCTTTATAATATACTACTCCCATTAGATTAAGTTTTATCTATTCTTTACTTTACTATACTATTAATTTTAAATAAGATTTATTAAATCTTATACTTAATATTAATATTTAATTCAATATATAAGAATAATAACTATTACTCATAACCTTATATTAAAAGTTAAATTCAATAATTAAGACTTAAAATAAAAATTTTTCTATTACCCCCCCCCACTTATCGGAACGGAATACCGACGAGGTAGGGATTCCCTTTAGGGAATCCCCGCCTTTCTAATTTTTTTTATTCTTTTTATTATGGAGCAAACTCAGCCAGTAGCTAAAATAACTAAAATGAACATACCGTAGGTATGTTCATCCCCATAATCCCCATAGGGATAAGGGGAAGAACTAAAAAATAAACCTGGGCTACCTGATAGGTAGCCCTTCGCGGAGCGAAGGGCTATAAAAAGAACAAAAATTACTAAAAAACGGCATATACGTAAATATAATTTTGAATATAAACAATTAGCGGCTATATAACGCGAAAGGATTTTATCTGCCGCAGCCTATACCTACATACTTATACAAAAAATTATTTATTATATATTTCACCCCAGGTCCAAGGACCTTAGGGTCTATATTTTCAGGTGCAAGCTCAAAAAAAAGAATAAAAATTTAAAAATATTATTTTTATTTTTCTGGACCTAAGAGGAAGGAAATTTACTATATAATACTAGATATAAATTACGAGATATTAACCGATTAAAAACATTAGTTATAGCTAGTAATAAACTGCTGATTATTTATCACCACTTTTATATATATAGATCTTTACAACCTAAGGAAAATAAACGTAAAGATAGAATAAGTTATATTTAGTTAATATATAAGCTTAATTTACTACTATACCCTGCGGGACTACGCCTCGGTCAGGGGCTACGCCTCCTATAGGGAACACCGGGGCAAACATACTTTGTAGGTATTATACCAATATATTATAGAATAATTACTAACAACTACACTCCCTAGTAACCTTAAAATATTTACAAAGTCGTTTAGAATGACATAATATACCATAAATACAAAGTTTACTGTTCACCTTCGCGCTGCATAAAAAAGAACTACCCTAAGTGTGGGGGATGAAGAACTAAAAAATGTAACTTTTTTATTATATTTTTTACCTGCGTCCGCAGGCCTTATTAAAAATTTTATTTTCTTTTTTTTGCCTCTCGGCCCAGGCCTAGCGACCTGGTCCTAGGCCGAAGGGTAGAGGATAAATTGAATTTTTGCAGCTTCACTATTATTTACTAAACAACAGCTATTTACTATACCTAAATTAGACATGCTTATATCCTCGGAGGATGCAAGGATATATCCTGCCGTGGTAGCATCAACAAGATACAGTAGGAATGGGAAAAGGAGGTAGAGGGGGTATAACATCATTAAATATCCTATACCCCCCCCCCGAAATTAGGTAATTTGTTTAAAAGTTATCTAATCAGTTTACAATTCCTAGTAAAACACCTATTTAGGCTGCGTATAAAATAGATATGGATACTAGTTATTTTTACTTTGGAAATCCATTAAAGTATTTTATATACCACTTAAAAAAGAAACTATGAAAAAAAGTCCATAATATAAAAGAGTACTAATTTGTACTAACAAGATAAATGGATATTCTACGTGTTTGGCGCCAATTTGCATTAAGATTAAGAAATTTGCTACAAATACAAATAATACTATTTTACTTAAATGTCTCCCTCCCTTCCCTAAACCAGACATAGAGGAGGGAACCACTCTGATAATGCTATGAAAATAAAGCTAAACTATAATCTACTTATTATCACACACTGCTACTATAAAGTATTATTGTAAAGTGTATATGAACTCTAACCTAAAGTTATAAACCAACAAGAAAATGGTTAGTAATTGAAATATCTGCGAAGTGCGAAGCGCGAAGCGCTTCGCACCCTTTATGTTATATTTAGATTCTTTTTAAATAGACTGTTTTATTATCAAACTGAGGAGCTTTAAATGTGTTTTTATTTTTAATACGATACGTAACAGCAGGGTGTGTTACACCAAAGAATGAAGCACATTCATGGTATGACTCAAATGTTTGTATTATATTACCCCTTTCGGAATCAATAACTTCAACACCTACCTTTGAACGATGGACAGGTATTATTGGTTTATTCTCAGAAACCACAAATTTAATACCATTATTTATTTCATAATTAGATGGACCATTAATTAATTTCTTAGACTTTTCAACTAATTGTGTTCTATCCAAACTAAGAATTCCTTTTGCATTAATATTTTGGATAGTTTGTGTAGATAGTCTATTATTGTTCATTTGAGATAAGAAAAGTTCTATTAACGTTTGCCCATTTTCTAAGTAGTGATGACCATTTTCTCTTAATAAGAAGATAAAAACTCAGTCGTAAAAATCTAATCTTTTTTTACTTACCCATTGAAGTGAAAGTAATAAAGGAATAAAAGCATCTCTGAAATAACTGGTATTAGATATTTTAATTCTATATGCTGTATTATGGTTAGATTCTAGAGTTTTTAAAGTAGTAACTTTAAATGCACCACTGTAAAGACCATTTGTCCCTGATAGATTTTCTAAGAAATTCTGGATTTCTATCATTAAAGGTAAATTAGATCCAGCCTGATTTAAAGAGAAGAATAATTGATATTTATTTCCTTTCGTAACCGTGAAGGAACCTTCCCCCTCAATAAAACCTAAAAACCAGTATTTTGTAATATGAATAGTCTTGGTTGCAGGTAATTCATAATTAGTACGTAAATTATTCATATTATTCTTTATATTAATGATTTGATGCTTAATTTCTAAACTATCTCCAACTTTGTCTGAAAGAAGTTCAAAACAACGTGAAAAATCCCTAAAATTCAACCATTTAGTACTTTGAAGGGGATACTTTGAGAATATCTCGATAACCTTTTTGAGATCCTCACGTTTATAAATAACTAATTCTACACTATTCTTATAAGAGTAGATTTTACCAAATCCTAATCTACCTACAATATATTCTAATACAGGACGATCATCTATATGAAGACCGATTCGATATCTTAATGATACTTTTTTATTTGAACTAATACCGACATAGAATGTACCTTCAGCATCTGTGAAACCGGCTAATCATTCAAAAAACTCCTCCTGCGAAGCAGCCATTTGATTCTTTGGTTCTAAAGAATCCAATAGAGACGGCACTGAAGATCCCGAAATACTACGAACTTGCATGTGATTCATACTCAATCTTATACCTAAAGATGCTGCTTTAGTTACTAATGATTGTAAAGTATTGAAAGGATAAAGATAGGTTACCCTTCCACCTAATAAACGATGGCCTCTAGAATCTAGCGGTAATTTGTTAAAGGTATAGCTCACATTTGTATTAGTTTTCAAATCATTAGAACTTAATAATCTTGAACCTAACGATGGATTAAAGCTAAAATAAAAATCTAGTAAAGCATTGACCAATAAACTAAAATTAGGTATTATATTAATGAGGTGATATAAACATAAAATAATTCTATATTGACCCCCTAAAATAAGGGATTCACCTAAAGACTTTAAGTAGTCTCCTATTTGTAAAATAGGTTTTAAGTTATTAACAAAAATAAACCAATGCTCCTTTAGTAGCACTGAAAGGATGAAAGACAATCCCTTTTGATCAGGTAAAAAACCAAGCAATAGTCAGCACATTTGAACAGTCGCACCTGGAGTTTGCATTAAGAATATGATATTCATTAATATTGCGCTATCTCCTAATACAAAGGGTATAATAAAAGGATTAATTAAAGTACTTAGCATATAAATAAAAATAAATGTCGTAGTTATTAATTTGAATCTATAAGCAAAAGATAACATATTTGTTCACTCCTGCGAAGCAGGGGTGAACACCTCTAGCTTTGTATAGAACCTTCTATCATAATTACCTGAAAGATAGAAAAGTCTTTCAGACCCTTCGTATAAATATAAACCAAACGTGAGCAAGAATAATAGGACTACCATTATACAAAGAAATATCAAATGAAGTTTTCAAATATTATCTGGAGAAGCTATAAGAATCATTAATAAATCTCTCATAAACTCCTTTATATCTTCTTTATTTGTATAAGCTACAAAACATACTGTTAGAATTCATAAACCAAAATTTAAATTACCTCGTTGTGATGCATCTGTGAAATATCCTCTAGTTAATTTCAGATTGAAACTAGGATTGTTTAAAAATATTGTATTCATTTGTGTATTTCATTTTAAATATATAATAATAGCTAGAAAACGTTAAACCCAAAGGACTAGTAAACGAATAATTCATGTGTAACTATTACTTCATTATTTATTCTACTTTATAAACGTAATACGATTCATAGTATTTTACGATTAATATGTCGGATGATATTTAATGAGAGTGAGTATCTAGTTCAGCACACTTAATGTTCATTAGGATAAATTCTATTGTGTAGTATATACATATATCTATTTAAAACGCCAGCACTAATATAAACTTTTTATTTAGTTAAATTAAAGCATAACGAATATAATAATAATAGGGTATAGATATTGGTTATTACAACACATATATCTAAATTATTAGTATACCTCTTACTTATTTATACTCTAATGCTTAGAATTTAAGTAAAAGATACACTAGGGAGGGGGGGGGGGGACTCGTAGTACGAGTCCCCCCCCCCCCCCTCCCTGGAGAGGGAAGGTTATATTAATCCTTCACCTAAGACTTTACTAAACTAGACTAATCTAAGTTAGAATAGTAAAGTAAAGAGTTATTAATATTTATTTTTCTTGTGTGTTAAATCCATCAGTGTGTTTTCAATAATAGAAACAACAGGTAAAAGAACTAAAAATCATGAAAAATAAACTACTGTGCTAATCTGACCTAATAAGATAAATGGGTCTTCAACATGACATGCACCTAATTTCATTAAAATAATGAAATTAGCGACAAATATAAAGAAAATGAATTTACTTATAGGTCTGAAAGTAAAACCTCTTGATCTTCCTAAATCTACTAGAGGTAAAGCTAAGATTATTAAGATTGCACTTAACATAGCAATAACTCCTAATAATTTATTAGGGATAGATCTTAAAATTGCGTAGAAAGGTAAAAGATCATTAAAATCAGAATTATCTAATTTTTTAAAACCAAAATGTATATCAGCATGGAAAGGAGAAAAGCTTTATAATCCCAATTTATATAACATTTCTTTAATAAAAAAAGGTTTAACTAAATTTATTAAAGTATCCATAGATTCTTTGAATATATAAATACGGGGTTTTTTATCCCTGTTATAATGTATAGAACATTTAATATTAAATTTATCTTGTAAAGTAAACATTAGCTTATCCACATCAGTATTAGTAAAAGCATAAACACCAATGTGCATACCGCTACCATGTCTACTTCCATCATCCATTAATCAAAAAGCCAACCCTCTAGGAGTTAACAATTCATAAATGTTATCTGGAACCAATTTCACATTTACTTCATAAAAAGTATTTTTAAATTCATTAAAACAAGGAAGTTGCATAGTTGTGAAAGATACAGCACTATACGTTTTATTAGTTCTATTATCTCGTACTATTCTAGACTGAGGAGTATAATCATTAACGCAATAAGGTAAAAAAAAGCTTAATACATAATCAAAATACTCCTTATGTGTTACAGCGGTTTGAGCATAAACTAGTCTAGAATTAGCAGTTGATGTTCTTCGTACTATGTGGGCATCACCTAATAAAATTCCAACCAATATTTCTTTCACTTCATCCGGAAACTCAATTAATGATCTATCCGCAGAAGACAAACGTTTTAGACCTTTAGTAGAACGTTGTAGTACCGGACTAGATGAAAAACATAATGGAATATAAAAAGAAAGATCCTAGATTTTACTAGTGTTAACATTCATAGTATTTATACAATGTTCGGACTATATCTTCAATTTAATATTAATATTTACGTAGACTTACCAGTCTAATAAAACTTACTCTTAATTTTTTTAAATTGTCTCGCGTATAGTCTCTGAGGATCCTACTAGGATTATTATACATCCTTTGGTTTCCTGCTGATTGTCCTAATTTATTAGGTACTAAATTTAGGTGTTTCCAGCATATAGCGAGATTAAGTGACATCCTTTTTTTCTTTCTATCACTCTGGAACTATAGCTGGAGGAGTTTGCATTGGATTTGCCCAAATATACTTAGTTATACTTACTGTTACCTCTAACTTACCTCCTTTTTTTGATTTATTATAAAAAAGGGAGGCGGTAGAAAATCAGATTTTTATAGTTAAAAATTGTGGTTAATTCAATCTGAAAGAATTTTATCTCTATATTGCACAGCAGTTGCTAAAGCTTTATCTTGTCCTCCACAAGTTGAAAACATAAATGCTTTATTAGACTTAGGTAATTTTAAAGTTGAGGCAAAACGTACTTGTCAACCTCTAATCTCTTTAGTGGAAGTATATATAGGAGAAATATAGTATTCCCCTCATTCTCTACGAGCAGATACTGCTCTTAATCAGTCCTCTATACGACCCATTCAAACATCCTTGTCTGTAAAACGTTCATTAGTTTCAGCATATATTTTATCAATAAGTGCCTTTAAACCAAAATAAGTATGATGACCTCCTGACCTAATAAGCCGTTCTACTCAAACTAATAAATTAAAACTATCTTTTTTTCCATATAAGAAATGTGAATAAATTTTCAATAAAGGAAATAAAGAATTAAATACATTATCAATACCCTTAACGATTAAAGTGCAAGTATTTACACCTTTCTCTAAAGAAGTTTTGATATTAAGAGTATTTAAAGTACTAGTCATTAATTCCATTATATGATTATTAGAATAAACATTAGATTGTAATATATTAAACAAAGGAATAATAACAACAGTACTATTCTTTTCTTTCCATTCGAGTTTCAAATGTAAAGTACCGTCACCTAAAAAGAATCCCATTATAAATAAAAAAGAAGGTTTGAAGTTATTTTCTTTGTATGTAACCGAAGGTAATTCTTTCAATAAATCCGGATTTAGATTTAAAGATAGTAATTTTTCTTCTAAACCTACTTTATAACGAGGAGAATGAGCAGTTAATGAATAAACAATACTTACTAAGAGAACTTTAGACATATTATCTGAATTATGGTATTTAATATAATTTTTTAATTCAAAAATTTTTTTTAGTTTAAAAATAGCTTGGTATTTTTCGCCATATAGCATATAGAAATAAGGAACAAAAATTGAAAATAAAGTATCTCAACCAGATAATCTATAAGCGATAACAAATTTACCAAAGCTATTTAAAGTTAGACTAAAAGTACCTTTATTTTTTAAAGCTTTGTCTAATCTAATAAAAAATTCTGCAGTTTCAACAGAAAACAACTGAGTTACCGAGCAAATAGGATAAAAATTTAAACCGGATCTAAAAATACCTCCAATATACCCTTCCGCTTGTCAGAAACCGTTAGCAAGAGTACGAAATTCTTCTTCAGTTCCGGGCGTCGTCTTCGACGACTGGAACCGCCGGAGGCGAGACCCTTTATACAAAGAATCTGAGTTTTTTAAAGTCAAAAATAAACTTTTAACTTCAATAAGAGTCATATCTTTACTTCCTAATATTCCTTTAAGAAGACATTTATTATCGTCTTGTTCAGTTAGGTGAGGATTTTCCAGATCCGTAGAGGATTCGTTACTACCAGTCTTTGAACAAGTATAGATAGAACAACATGTATAACAGATACGCCTAACTAAGGCCTTCTCCCTAAATAGGTTTAAACCCATCCATTTAACGGAATATTCACATAGAAGAATATCCTGCTTTCTTTCGAAAGGGGCTTGACTATATCTTAAGCATTATATAAATAACGCCAACTAACGTTTAGTCGATGAACTGCGTACCAAATAAATTAAACTAGGTACTTGGCTGCGGATTACCCGTTTATCTGTAATTACTTATCATCTCTCTTGCCCTCACGGTATGTTTTTTATTAATTTTTAGCCCTTCGAGTGTTTTTGGTGCCCTACGGGCAGTAAAATTAGCGGAGTCCATAATAAAAAAAAATGTATTTTTTTTTTATTAGGACTTTACGAACTTTTTATAAAAAATAAGGCGCTTTTAAAATCGGAGATTTTAATGTGGGTTAAACTAAAAAAGTAAATAAGCTTTTTTAAGGAGAATGAAATAAGAAAATACTAAAATAATCTTTTTCGATTTTACCATACCACGAGTCATTACCTGTGACACAATCTATGTTACCATGATTGTTGGGTTGAAAAAGCTTTAGGGAGTTCCCGCAATTTGATAGTTTCTAATAGCCAGAAGTTCATTCTGACAATAACTAGCAACCTAATTATATAATTATCGCTATCTCCTAAAACATTGGGCATGAAGAATACAAATATACTTAATACAAAAATAAAGATAAATATAGTAATTAAATCTTTAAATAGGTAGTAGGGCGCCATAGGTACTCTATCATAATTACCTGAAAGTCCTAAAGGATTTCCAGATCCCGCTGTATCATGTAAAGCAATCATGTGCATTAATACTAAAGCTGCTAATATAACAATTATATTATTACTATGTTTATTTATAGTAATAATATTCCTTGTAGAATAACCTAGGTAGGTAAACGCTAATATTATACTGTATAATTTATAATATTTAGTTTGCTCTAGTCTAGAACTCCTACTTCTTTCCCTGTTAAAGGAAAATTTAGACCTTTATATCTGTCAGATTCTTTTAAAGCTTTTAATCAAACTATATAACTTTCTTTCTTATACCCTGTAAGAGGATAATGGTTATCAAAAGAAAAGAAATTAACAACCTTTTGTATATCTTTTAGTGATGACATACGAACAATTGATATATCCTTACTTTTGGTGTAATCAAGGCCTCTGCTAGGTTCAAATAATAAATAAATAGTCTTCATTAAAACACTATTTCCTCTCTGACCTACATTGAAACATATTTCTTTATTAGCTTGCACATAAAAAGAACCCTCAGCTACTACAAAACCAATAAATCAATCTTTAAAGTAAAAAACATTCTGCATTATATCCTCAGGCGTCTCCATAACTCAAGGTATATAATTAGGAATAACCTTAGGTAAAAATTCTCACTTTTTAATATTATTCTCTAAAGTATATAATAATAAATTGTACTGATTAATTCTGTTATTGGTTAAAAAGAACAGGCTATGTTTTAGTAAAAGAGGAACTAAAATATACTTTAACTCAAAATTATATATAATAAGTCTACTTGTACTTGAGTTAATTTTAGCTATAACACCAAAATGTAATTTACTTATAAGGTATTCGAAAGTCGCTAAATCTCTATTATGAAAGGTTATAATTAAATTAAATTCTATATAACCTTTAGATTTTTTAGCTTGTATATAACCATCACCATCTATAAGACCAATTAAGAAACTTAAAAATCTAACATCGACATTTGGTTCTATTATTTCCCTTTTCCTAGTAACATGAGTCTTAGTTAACTCTATCTTAGAAACTCAATAATCATAAGTTTTAATATTTAAATTATAAGACTTTGCTACTACTACGGCAAGGAAGGAAAGTGATAATACAATATTCATATATTATTATATCCATCCCTCAACCCAGGTATAAGACCTCAAGGGTCGCCGACCGTGGGGTAAATTTAAACGGATATATTTCATTATCTCACGATAATGTTTAGACTATATCATATAAAATAATTAATATATTTTATTCTGCCGTTTAGTCGTTGAACGCATATAACTAAAATTAAATTTAAATTTATATTCCATATCCCCCCTCCGCCCTTCGGCCTAGGACCAGGTCGCTAGGCCTGGGCCGAGAGGGGGGGATGAGAAGTATGCTAGCGTCCTCGTAATTGAAATCCTAATATAAACATACAACCCACAATTATATATAATTGTGGGGGGCTCCTCCCAGATAGTTTACTTTTGCGCAACTATACACGCCTAGTCCCTTCGGGAGGAGAGGCCGGTATAATAAGCTTTTTGATGACTATTTAGCCACAACCTTAAAAGGACTAAAATTAGTAGTTTAACAACAATTGGGCGAAGTTCCCTTGATAATAAATAATTCATGTTAAATCAAAAGCATATACTACTTAGGTTATATATTAAAAGAATAAAATTTAATTATACTTTGCTGCTTATTTACAAAAAACTAGTATTATTGTTATTTTGTCTTCCAAGCAATTTGGCAAATTTTAATACCCCTATTTTTATTTCAGCAGCAGCTAAGGGTAATACAAAATGTAAAGCAAAGAATCTATTTAAAGTTGCATTGTTAACAGAAAAACCTCCTCAAATGACACGTAAATCGTATAATATTTAACTTATACTTTACACCCTCACAGATGTATTTAGACTATATATTAAACCTTTGCAATAATACGAAGGTTTTGGGGTTATCGTGTTGAGCTTATTGTTGGTATAACTCACTCATTAGTCGTTGAACGTTTTTAATTCCCTTTATAAATACCGAATTAAACACCGCTACAAATAATCTAATAAAGTGGAGGTTATTTATTAGATGTCCTTGTAATTTTCCCCATTTGCCTCTAAAATAGAATAAGATTAAAACCTTACTATTTTAAGGAGCCCATTACATTTATTTATGCTTTTTGGCTAATAATATCACCTACAACGTAAGCCTAATCGACGGCTTTAACTTAAATCAGGATAATTTAATTTACTATAACGTGGACTAGCTCGTAAATTATTTAATCATTTAACATATTGAATATATTTCAATCCAACTAAAGAATGTAAATCTGAAATTGAAAAGAAATTTATAACTTTTTGTATATCTGATTTAGAACTAACACTAAATTGATTAAAATTATTAGTTCTTCGCCCCCTCTCCCCTGTCGGGGAGAGGGGGATGATGAACATCCCCTCCGCCCTTCGGCCTAGGACCAGGTCGCTAGGCCTGGGCCGAGAGGGGGAAGTTCTATCTATTTTTCTATTAGTATCAAATATTAGTTTAAATGCTTCAAATAGATTAGTATGAATTCTTTGTTTTAATTGAAAACAACCCTCCTTATTGCTTTGAATAAAAAATGAACCCTCAGAACATGTAAAACCTACAATTCAATTTCTAAAAAAAGGTAATAATGTATAATCCAATGCATTTTTAGGTAATTCAAAAACAGCAGGTATATTATTAATATTTTGTATTTGATTAAATAATTTAATATCATTTTTCATTATATACATAGCTAAATTAAATTGATCCTTTCTAGTTACAGTTAAGAAGAAAATATTGTGATATATAAGTAAAGGAAATAATATTTCTTGTAAATCTGTTTTGTTAATTACTAATTTACAAGTCGGACTTTTTAAATCCTTATAAACATTAATTTTACCTATTTTTAAACCGGAACGAATATATTCTAAAGTAGAAATATCTTCTAAATGAAGCGAGATAACCAACTTAATAGTTATAAATCCTTTAGATGTTTTAGTAACTTGAATATATCCATCTCCATCGATCAATCCTACTAAAAAGGCTAAAAACGATGAAGGAATTGAAACATATTCTTGTTTATTTAATCTTAAGCTTTTATTACCTATTTTTAAAGCGTGTTTATGGATAATACCAATTGTAGGTAGAGAAATATATTTTTTAGATAAAAACAATATAATAGCTAAAAAGCACAAATTAAAAATTACTGTAATTTTTTTTGACTCAACGATATCTTGCCCAATTCAAGGAACAGCACTTATAAGATTGGTAATACAAATTAACCAGTAGGTGGTACTTAGTCTTTTTTGTCAGAATTTAAAGAGTAAACTTTTATTCTTTTCATACATTGAGCAATTACTAGCCCTTCTTTATTTTTTACAGGTTTACCATCATTTAAACGTTGAGTTACAGTAGTATTACTAATATGTAAGAATTTAGCACAAGAAATTCCATTAGTAAAATAATTAAAAGAACCGTTTAAAAAATAAACTTTTATAATATAAGTAGATCGAATGTATTTTTTATTAGATACTATCATAGCTCTACCTTCAGAATCTATATGTATTAAAGGTTCAGACTTAATTAAATTTATAAGCTCCGATTTAATAGTTTCATCTAAAACTACCGGATTAGAGTTAGTAGATAATCTATTATTATTCATAGTATCACCTAATTTAATAATTAACTCTTTACCTTTATCAGTTAAATATTTACCTTCTAATATTAAAAAAGCTATTGTTTTAAAATCCAAATAATCCTGGTATTTTTTAGTTCTAAATTCTATACTGTCAAAATAGGGTATTAATATATTACAAATAAAATCTATTTGTGAAATTTCTAAAATAGAGAAAGGTTTTTGATTAATTTTAACTACTTTTTTATCATTAATGCTGATTAATTTTGTAGTACTACCTAGTAAATAAGAATGTTCATCCAATAAACTTAAAATAAATTCACGTATTTTCTCTAAAACTAATCTATTTACTGTAGTAGTACCAAGTGAAACACGTACAGTCAAATCTTGTTTATTTAAATAAAATGACCCATCTCCTTCTAGTAAACCTATTAAATAGTTACCTGTAATTCTAACGCTATGATTCTCAGGTAAAGAAAAATTAATTCTTTTAGTATTCATACCATCCTTTAACTCAATAATACTTGAATTCATATCTAGTAAACTTAACTCATTACTCTTACGAGATTTAAACATAAAAAATGCTTTTTTAAAATCTAAATAATCCAAATATTTGGTAGAGTTTAACGGAAATTCTTCAAATATAGGAATCAATACGGATTCAATATCACTTAATTGAGATATACTAAAAACTACAACATCTCTTTCGGAATTTAATCTACCGCATCCCAAGGTATTTTTTATGAATTCAAGAGTATTTCTATCATATCGATGTAAATAAATTCTAAATATGAATTCAAAACCTGACACTCCTCCTTTTTCATTCTTTCTTATTCTGATCAAAAAACTAGACTCTGCTTCACAAAGGCCTACAAACCACTCAATAAATTCATGACGTGATTTGGGTAATTCTTTATCGACACCTTCATATATACCATCAACCATATTTTTTTCACTCATCCTAATAGTGTGACTTTGTCGCGAAGAATTTGTACAATAAATTTGAAAATATGCGGGTATAAAAGGTGATATTAAAAAAGTAATACAAATAAACCTTTGTTTTATCAAAAAGTAACCCAATCATCTATTATAATTAACCATTCGTAAAACCGCTGGGTAGATGATGAAAAATTTACCTTTAAAGGTGGAGGCGCGACTCTCCTATCGTTAATCACTTTAACGGATCGGACTATATCTTCATATTCTATCAGTTAAAGCCCTACTTCGTAGCACAAAAATCGTATTCCTTTCCTTAATACTGGCTAGAGGGGTCAAGAATATGTACCACGTATAGTCTCTGAGGATCCTACTCATAAAAAAAAATAATTATTTTTCTTTACTTTGGTTTCCTGCTGATTGTCTTAACAAGTGTAAGAGTTTCCAGCATACAGTGGTATTTTACTACAGCTATTACTTCGCTGTTCAACTGTAGCCAAATCTTTAATTTTCTTATTCTAGATTGAAAATCTCGGAAAGATGTAATGCAGACTTTCCGTGTTTAAAACAAGTAAACCCTGTACACTAATATTTTAATAGAACGCAGCTAAACAAACTAGCTAAAGATATTAAAATTAATATAATATAGTGCCTTGTGCTATATATCTAGACTTATACCGGCTACCTTCGTCCTTAAGGTCTAAAGTAGGAAGATATATAGAAAGATTCCGACTGTACATTAAGCATCCTTTCAGACACCCACTTGTGGACCAGTCTTGTCACGATAGTTTACTCTACCGACGGTCTTTATGTTAAACAAACATAGTTGACCTGTTTTCACAAGTATCGCCTTAGTGTTATTTAACAGGATTATCAGTAAAGATTACTTCCTATATTAACACTAGACTATACTAAAATTCTTAGCTTTATTTTTTTTTGATATACCTCCCTTTAATCAAGTAATTTATACTTCATACCCGGAATGACATAATTACTAATGTTATCCCTTAAACAAATCATAGATTCTTTAGGTATATATATACAATATTGAGAGGGTATTCCCTTATTATATATAATAACTTTTAACCCAAAATTTTTATGTAAGGCTCTAACTAATAATTCGCATTCTGATAATGTAAAGCAGTTATAAAAACTTAAACCTAAGGGTACTTTAACACCACTATCCATTACTCAAATAGCTAAAGCTAATGGAGTTAAAAATTCACTGATTGTTCCTGGAACAATCTTTACATTATTTTTATATCACATATCGTATATTCAATCAAAACTAGTATAAGTCCAAGTAGTAAAACGCATAGTTTTATATAGTCTACTCTTTTTACCTAGTTGTTTACTTATAATTGGCGCATCAGGGGAACAATATCCAACAGCATATAAAAAATTATGTAATGTTAGTGAATAATTTAAATACATAGCTTTGTAATTAAAAATTATACGAGTACCATCTTTTCTTTTTTCCGCCTCCCCTTTACCAAGAAGTGATCCAAATATTATAGATAAAATATCTAAATTATGTGGACCTATTCTATTGAAGCCTTTTATTTTTTTTGATAAGATAGGGTTCGATAAAGAAATATTAAAGATGCAACTATTATTCCCCCCGTGGGGACCCTTAATGGTCTTGGTGGAGGAGGACCACCCCTTATCCCCCTCTATAATCCCCTCTAAAGAGGGGATCAAGGGATTAGGGGTAGAAAGTAAAACTAAATTTAAATATACAAAAAACCTAAAAATCCAGCATTTTAGGCGATATATATATCAATTAATATGTAAGAAATGAATTTTATAAGCTGAATATGATTTAATGAGGTATAATAATATCTTTATACCTTTTACTCGTATTTAGATAAATAAGTCATTCGTTATATTGTGTAAGCTTATAACCACATAAATTAGTATCAATAGCAGAAAAAAAATTCACTACTTTTTGAACAACCCCTTTTGAAGACAAAGTTAACTGATAGCAATTAGCAGAATCAGCTTTTATCTTAGGTTCTCTATCAGCGATAAAAACACATATACCTTTAATTATATTGTAATTTTCAATACCTTTTTGCTTAATTGAAAAGAAAGCTTCACCTTTACCTTTAACACCAAAAGAACCTTCGGCTACTGTAAAACCAACTAACCAATTAGCAAAAAAACTAAAATTCAATAATTCTTGAACTGAGTAATCTAAAGAAGAATGAGTGAAATTTACATTACCCCAATGTACAATATTGTTATCTATAATGTAATTAAGTAGGGCAAATTGACTACGTCTGTTGGCAGTTAAAAACTGTAAATCATATTTTTGAATTAAAGGTATAATTACAGCAGTTAAATCTTTTTTCGTAAACATTAATATGGTTTGATTAACAGAATCCAGACTAGAAATTGAACCCACACCTAAAACATCCGCTAAATAAGTTAAAAGATATGAATCTCTTGAATGCAATCTAATGACTAAACGTGCTCTTATCGTACTCTTAGCTGTACCACTAGAGTTGTACTGTTTTTGAGGACCTATTTCAATATAACCGTCACCATCAACAATACCCATAAACATGCTCATAAATTTCTTATCGGGTTTTGAAACCTTTTTTGTCATATCAGTTGAATAATATAATTTATCACCTCAGAGGCTCATTTGCCCGTAGGGTAACACATACAAACTTACTTATTGTAAGAAAGAAGTATTTAATCTTGTTATCAAATATCAGGCTAAACAGAAGATTCAAATTTATATCTTCCTTTATAAAGCTTGTCTGTATCTATTTTTTTAGATATGACGGAAGAAACATTAACATTACCTAGAGCTAAAGCTGCTTGAGTATAAGAAGAGAAAGGAGAACCTTCTAATAATCTACCATTATCATAAACGTTTACACCGAAACCTGAATTACCTTTTTTAGATACTTTAACAAGATCGGATAAAGCTTTATATGATAACCCTGAAGATAAATCAAATACAGGAGGTTTGTTTAATATTTCATTAATTTGGTTTAAGCTTGGAGCTTCCGCTACCTGAGCATTAGTTGTATATCGTTTATTAATATATTTAGTTATTTCAATGAAACATTTTTTACCTTCAGATTTGGTTGTATGTCCTAAAGTTTTAAGTTTTACTGCTAATTCTCATAATTGAAAATCTACACCTTTTCTAGATATAAATTTTAATGACTTAAAAAAAGGTAAAATATAATTATAAATTTGAAGAATATTAGCAACACTTAAATTACAGGTATTAGGGCTATCTTGATAGATTCCAGGAGTAGGTCTAGTGTTCAATTTATCAATTTTAGGTCCTATTTCTGGGCAATATGGTAACTTATTTAAAAATTCCGCAATCTCATAGAAAAAGTGTACATTTTTAGAGTGCTGTTTAATCGAAAAAGTCGGAACCATATTAGATATATAGAATGAACCATCCCCCTCTACAAAACCTAAAAATCTAGAAAGAGTTAAAGATCTCTTAGGTAGATCATTAATATTAAATTGCAATCTTTGACTATTCATACCGGATTTTATTTTTAATATTAGGTTTAATTCCTCTTTATTTAATTTTCTTTTTTCCATATAAGATGTTTTTCTTATTTCAGCTGCAGCCTTAAAATCTTGGAAATCTAAAAATTTAGAAGTTGTAAGATAATATTTTGAAAATATAGGAATAAGTATTTCTAGTATATCTTGAAACTTGGCTATTATATAATAAGATTCATGAAGGTTTTTTGAATCTAGAATAACACCTACCTCTCGATTTACCAATTCACTTAATAAATTTTTTATATATTCTAAAGTTTGTCTATCATCTCAATGTAATTTTATTTTAAATGATAAAGCCCCTGTAGTAGATATATAAAACATTGATTCTGCCTCCGAGAATCCACTGAATCACTCTAGTTCAAACTCTTTTCCCTTTAATCAAGTTTCTTCCGTCTTATTAATTGCAGTCTTTCGTTCTTGTCTCACTTTATTAATATATACAGACATAAGCTCAATGCCTTCATGATAACAGTCAGGTAATACATACAAACTTACTTATTAACCAAGCTGATAGGTATAATAAGCTAGAATAACTTTGAATTCGTATATTCTATTAGTTCTAGGAATCTAACTAAAAGTTTCGACTGTGCATTAAGCAGCATTTCAGCCACCCGTAGTGACCCAGTCTGTCGCGATTATTTATATAACCGACGATCTTAAAATTTAAATTTCTTTGATCGTTTTCACTATATCGCCAAATAATCATATAGACTATTCTATATCCCCGTCGGGATATACCACTTTAATCTTTCTTTTTCTATAAAAATTGCAGAAAGATTCTTACTCGCGGGACTATGATTTAATATAAAAATAAAGTATAATATAATAACTATTTAAATGTAGCCGAAAAATCTTTCACTATTCATTGTCTTTTTACTAATTTTTTTTCGGTTTTTAATGCTCTTCTAATAGTTTTTTCGTTACAGTTTATAGATTTTGCTGCATCTAAAATAGTAGAATATTCACCGTAAACAGTATCATTAAGATTATATAAAAACACAGGTCTTGTTTTGGTAATACAATTTTTCTTAATCTCATCAGACATAGGAGGTCTCTTCAAAGCTTTCTCTCTAATTTTCTCTATTGTTTCAGGAGAAAGCTTTTTACCTCTGTTTAAACTACCTACCATCTCCCGTCTTGCTTCACTATATAAATCTTTCATTTTTTTTCGGTCAACTTCTGTATGTTTATAACCAAAACTAGAACCTGCTTCAGTTAAAATATTATAATTAGGCAATAACAATTTTAAATATTTATCTTCTAAATCCAGCAATTCTTTATTATTTTCCTTAGTAACAACATTAGTATACAATTCTAATATAATAAAAGCAAAATTTTTTAAATCATATTTTTTTACCGCCAATTTAACTATTTTGCTACCTCGGAAATAAATTAAATGATTACTGAATCTAGCATAAAATCTATTAGTTGCCGCAGAACCTATATAATAATCTTTAGTTATTTTATTAACTATCATGTATATACCACTTAAACCTTTAGTTTCATCCAATATTTGTTTTCGAGTATCTTCTAAATTTAGGTTTTCAAAAGTATATACAGGATTTAACCCTAATTCTTTAATTATTATATTCAATCTATCAGATAAAGTTTCGGCGCTGCGCCCAGTTGTAGTATATCTTCTTTTACTAAGATTATCTATACCAAACCCACATAATGACTTATTATTTAATCTATTATACTTTATATTATTAATTTTTACGGCTGCGCAAACTAAGCCAGGGTGTATAAATACCTTACTTCTTATAAATACTCCCCCCTCAGGGCCAGGACCAAGGTCCTTTACGGGCCTTGGGCCGAAGGGCGGGCGCCACCTGTGGTGGCTGGGAGCGGCGGAGCCGAGAACTTGTATTGTAATATACACAATGATTAATAAGATTACGACTACACAGGAAAAACCTATATTAAACCATTTTGGGCTATTAACATAACCCAAGAAAGCTGTAACAACTAAAGCAATAAATATTATAGTACCTATAGCTCAAGTTAATGTTCTTGGAGCTCTGTAAGATCCATAATATATACCTCTTCCTATGTGTAAGTACACTAAAAAGAAAAATGCAGAAGCTGTGTTAGAATGTAAATAACGAATAAGTCAACCGTTCGATACATCTCTCATAATATGCTCTACTGAGTTAAATGCTTCTAATACACTAGGATTGTAGTGCATTGCTAAAGTTACTCCTGTTACAATCTGAATAATTAAACAAACTGCTAATAATGAACCAAAATTTCACATATAACTTAAATTACTTGGTTGTGAAGCATCTATAAGATATCCATTAGCTAATTTTAACATTGGATGACTTTTTAATATTCTCATTTTGTATTTTTTTTATTATAATTAACAGCTAGAGATCGTTAAACTGATAATTCTAACAATTTAATTAATAAACGAATTTATTATTAAATTTATCGTACTCTATTGTGTATTATATACATAATATTAAGAACATGTAAAAAAAATTTAATAATTTTTATTATACCTTTTATTAATTTATACAGGCGGTATAGGGAGGGTAAGGTGGGATAAAATTTTCCTACCTTACCCTCCCCCGAAAATTTGGAGATACTTCTATTAGTATATGTATAATCTTTCACCTTTAACTACCGGTGATTACGGTTATGGTTTCTGACATCAGAAACATAACGGCTTCATAGCGAATTATTTAGGGACTTACCTTGATTATATAAAGATTCTCCCTCTTGCTTTAATAATTCTCCTTCTAGTTTAAGGGCGTCTATTCTATCCCTTAAATTCAAATTAGAATTGTTTTTAGCTAGCTCTTCTAAAATATTGCTCCTATTTATTTTATTACTACCAGCATCCATTTTTTCAAGCCCTGATAACTGTAGCATCTCCCCCCTATCAAATTGATCCTTTAATCCTAAGAAAGCTAATCAGCCTTTGAAGTCCTCGTCAGATATTGAATGAGCACTCAAACCAGATGAACCTGTTGGGGCTTGTCCAGATCCATTACCAGGATTACCACCTGAACCAGCTAAGCCATCTCCAGACCCCCTACCCTGGTTACCTGAAACGGGTGACCCTTGTCCAGACCCACTACCATGGTTACCTGAAGCACCTGTGTCTGACCCAGACAACAAAGTTAAGCCAAAATCGTTAGTATAAGGTAGTATCAATCTAGTACTATCAAAAAGAGCTTCTACTAAGCCTTTCAATCCCAATCTACAAATTAAAGCAAAGATACCACTAATGGTATCTCGTTCCAAATTCGAAAATTGTAAATCAAATAGACTAATTATTAGGGGTAAGAGTAAATATTTAAAAATAAGTCCAGATAATAAACAAAGAATAGCTATAGTAATATTTTTCAGTGTAAAATATTTACAGATATTGCTTATATTAAATATAGATTTAACCCCTGGTTGTTCTGGTGCACTCCCCCATTTATTCTTGGTAGAAAATTTGTTAGATAAAGCACCTACTTTATTAAATGTTGAACGAGGAAAACCTCTTATAATAAGTAGAGAATTACAACTAAATTGCGCACTCGTGAAAATGAAATTCTGACATATGTTATATTTCTTATATTCACATATAAGTTCGGACTATATCTTCATCCACCAATATATTATCTATTAAAAGCATACCTGGTTAAAGTAATAAACAATTGAGTTAGCCTACCCTTTAAGGAAATATATGGATGATGAATGCATCCAGCGTAGTCTCTGAAGGTTCTTACTTGCTAGATAAAATTAACAAGTAAGCTTCCCTGCTGATTGCGACAATTTACCGTGTCGGTTTCCAGCAATTTAAGATATTTTTTTTTTTTTTTTATTATTTTGACAAACTTAATAAGAAGCAATATATTTTCAGAATGCGAGCGCAAAAATAAATTATTAATAGGGTAACTTCATTATAGTTTATATAACAATACCCTAAATAACAGACATAAAGACGATGTAACATCAAAAGGGGTGTTGCTCCTTTATAGTCCGATCATTAACAAGGTTAAAGATGATGCATTAAGATGGATTAGCATAAATATTGACACAAATACTTACATATCAAATTTGTATAAATACCGATCTTCACTTTTTATCAACTTAGTAGCTTCTTATGAAAGCCACTCCTTCCTCTATATTTATATTTATGATTAGTCATATTACTTATATTCATATCCTATTCTAAATTATTTTTATATTTTCCAATTTAATTTTCATTAACTATCCATATTAACTTTACTATATTAAGCGTTTCAGGTCGGGGAGTTAGCCCTCTTACTAAGCTTATCGGTACCATGACATACCAAATACCTAATAATTAACCGTTTAATCAATGATTTAATTATTTAACCTTACATACAAATTTTTAATACCGTCACATGGTGGGAGCTTTTACTCTTATTTGAGTTGTATCCCCGGAGTCTAAGTAACCAGCATAGTCGACAAATCCTTAAGTATCTCGTCAGAGAGTAATTTAAATATGAAAAAAAAGGTACACTAGATTAAATTGTATTTTTTTTTTAGTTTGAGTGCACCTCTCATCCCCTCATCCCCCCTCATCCCCCGGAGGGGGATCTGGGGGATATGGGGATATAGATTCTACTTCTCATCCCCCTCATCCCCCGGAGGGGGATGAGGGGGGATCTGAAGTGTCTTACGAGGTGCGCTCAAACAGCCAGCCCCCGTCAGCCTTAGCGCTTCGCAGATAAACTAAACTCGGCTGAAAATGCGTAACGTGCTACCACACTCCGTTTAATAGGGGAATACTATTTCATTACCTTGGGGGTAAATTAGTTTAACATACGGTTTAAATGGTACTTTTTTACCTGTAGATATTTTATAACGGTATCCCCACCCACGCACCCCCCCCCCCTTCCTCATTATAACCATAAATAGGTGAAAGGGATAAAACATGCTCAATTCTTTCTTCACTAATATCTAATAACGAGTTATTATTATTACGAGTCTAGTCTATTATTATTCATTCTACTAATAAGATCTGAAACTAATGATAAACCTTCATCATGAAATTGTAAGCCTAATAAAACTATTTTTACAATAATGGATCAATTTTTATAATTAAGAGCCTTTTACTACGAAAAAAAAAATATTTAAATAAGGGTATAAAAATTTTATGTAAAAAAAAAAAAAATACATTACCTATAGTTAAAACATATGCCCATTGTTCTGTAGATTTTTTGGCTTCCATTATTGATCTTCCTACCTAACCTTCATACCTACGTTTTAGGTTGAAATATTATCCAAATAAATTTGTATTGCATCCACCAACTTATCTTCAGCTACCATTTGAGAAACCCTTAAGTCTGTTTTCATTTACTAACATTCGCATAAAAACCTACGTCTCCTTCAATAATACCAATTAATTAATATAAGGTTATTATAATTCTATGATTATATGGGGGCTTCGCCGTAAAATCAGTAATTTGGTTATTTAAGTAGTAAAATATTAAGCATACTTAAACCTTCTTCTGTCAGGTAGGATATATACTTATTGATGTAATACACTTGCTTAAAAGATAATCCATATATTTAGTAGAAGAGGAAATCTCTTTAAATTAGGGAAAAGAATATTTTAGTTTGAGTGCACCTCTCATCCCCTCATCTCCCTCATCCCCCGGAGGGGGATCTGGGGGATATGGGGATATAGATTCTACTTCTCATCCCCCTCCGCCCTTCGGCCTAGGACCAGGTCGCTAGGCCTGGGCCGAGAGGGGGGATGAGGGCGAAGGTATTATAAGATTCTTTTCTTGTTCATTCCAGCCTTTATAGATTGTATTTGTTTTAACCCTTCAAAAGTGAAGACCTTTTCTCATAAGAAAGGCTGCTTTACGCCAATCTTTATAAACTAGAAGTTTTACCCCCCCCCCCTGCAATTAAATTTTTATCAAATAAAGGGATAATTTTGTTTAGATGAGCGTCTAAACTAGATACGGTTAGATTAAAAGAATCGTTTACTTTATTAAAAGCTAACGTTCCGCAACCTAGATAAGTAATTAGATCATATAAAATGGCTTTATCTCTACTATTAAGACCAAGCTTAAACCTCAACATAACTTTAAAACCTGTCGCAGCCCTCGAAGATTTATAAATATCTATAAATAAACAACCCTCCGCACTAATAAACCCTGCAATTCACTGAGGATTTATTAATTCCAACACATTAGGAACTCTAATCTTCGTTCTACATTTGGGAAAAGATCCTTAAAATCGTCACTAAGCCCTTTATTCAATGAAGCTTTAAAAGATAAAAGCTTTATTAACCCTTCAGAAGATAAAGGTTATTTGGCTGAAATTAAGTAGAAGGCTTCTTTAAACAAATAATAATCCACAGCCTTGTAAGATAATAAAGGATATTTATCTAAATGCTCTATTATTAATGCTAATTGACTTAGCTTAGATACTTGAAAATGTACCATAGATTTACCAATCTTATTTATAGCTCCTATACTCTTAAAATAAAATTGAATTGCTTCTAATAAAGCTTTATCCTTTACATGAACTCCAATTCTAAATGCAACACTTGCATAATACTTTCCACCTGATTCCTTACTATCTCCTATACAATCAGAATTGGTCTCAATTTGATCACCAGTCAATCCCTTAAACACTCTAAGTGAAAAACACCCTTCCCCACAGATAAATCCAGTTATAAATTCTGGACTTAAATTTAAAGGGAAGTGGGAGGGGGCAACTAAGGTAGATATTTCCTATCGTCTATTATTAACCACTTGAGTACTATAACCACACTTTGTAGCCCCCTTAAAAATTAATAAACCCGGTGTTAACGCCAAACTAGTATATTAAGAGCTACTGTAGATTAAGCTAGAAACACTGTAATGTAAACCATCTAAAATAAAGCTAGGATAAATACCAAATAATACTGTGAAAAAGACTAAAATAAACAGTATAAAGAATTCTCTTTTAGTCAAATCGATAAAATTTTCCCCAAAGAATTTACTAAAAGAACCACCAAAAGCTACCCTATTAAAAAGAGTTACACTATAAGCTGCAGAGAAAACAATAGAAGAACAAGCTAAAGAAGTAATAATCGGGGATCTCTCAAAAGATCCGTATAAGCTTAAGAATTCTCCTGCAAAATTCAAAGTAAGAGGTGTACCGCAATTACCTAATATTAGTATGAAGAATAAAATTGAAAATAAAGGCATTGATTGGGCTATACCTCTATAAAAAGCGATATTTCTCGTTCCAGTACGATCATATAAGATACCTCCGACTATAATAAATAAACCACTTGATACGAATCCATGTGCTAATCCTAATAAAATAGCACCTTCTATTCCTTGAACCGTATTACTAAATAATCCCATTAAGTAAACAGCTGCGTGACCTACACTACTATAAGCAATTATTTCTTTTATGTCTGTAGTACGAAGAGTACTAAATGCGGCATATATAATAGTTATAGCACAATAAACAAAGATAAATGGAGCAAAAACTAAACAGGCTTTGGGCAAGATCGGTAATAATAATCTAAAGACACCATATAAAGCTAATTTTAAAACTATTGCCGCTAAAATTATACTACCCCCTAAAGGCGATTCCACGTGAGCCTTTAACAATCAAGAGTTTAAACCATATAACGGAGTTTTTACAGCTATCGCAATAAAAATACCAACAAACAGGAATATTTGTAAAGAATAATCAAGATTTAATTTATTTACAATATCAAAATCCGTACTTCCAGCTATAGAACCTATAGTCAGAATAGATAGTAACATAAATAAAGAACTACCTAAAGTATATAAAAATAAATAATAACCAGCTCTAACCTTATTCAATGAACCAAATATACCAATTAGTAGAAATAAAGGTATTAGTATACTTTCAAAAAAAATATAAAATAGTAGTAAATCTAAAGCTAAGAATGTACCCAATAACAAAGTTTCTAATAATAATATTATTATTGTATAAGTTTTCACGTTATCTGTAATTGAATTTCAATTAGCTAACAAAGTTACGGGTATTATAAAAGTAGTTAACAGAACAAAATAAATGGATAACCCATCAATTCCCATATATAAGCTATAATTACCCATATCAGACAAAGAAGTAACAAATTGAAACTGATTACTACTAAAATCAAATGAAATGTAAATAATTAAAGAGATTATTAAATTAATAATTGAAGTTCCAAGAGCAATTGTTTTATAGTATAGATTGTTATTGTAATTGTTATAGTAATTAACATCAGCTAGAGAAGATTTTAATAAATCTGTATCTAAAAAGAGAATATTTTGAGATAATGGGTTATTATCCAAAAAAGTCTTTCGAGAAATGTGAAAAGGGGCAAATTGAGGCTTAGTTGGTCAAGTTCCGCAATAAGAAGTTGTACTATATATTAAAAATATACCTAAAATAGGTATCAATAATAAACTGGATAATAACATTTTTGGTTGTTACTAGTCAAGATATTTCCGAAATTACCTCCAAAGTAAAATTCTATCATCTAATGAAAAATTCCATGATGCAACGAAAGAAATAGATTCTATTAATCTAAAATAAGTTTATACTAACTGGAAATATATCGAAACTAAATAAAACGCAAGGAACAAATATAATTAAAGCAAATAAAATAGGCAATAAAACTGTTCAACAAAACGCCATTAATTGATCAAAACGTATTCTAGGGAAAGATGCTCTTGCTCATACAAAGGTAAAGATCATAATAGAACTTTTCAGTCCTAAAGTTAAACCATATAATAACCCTTCTAAATTAGGATTATTAGATATATATTCTATGTAAATTTCCGGTAACCCTCTATTTTCTAAAAAAAAGAAAGCAGGGTTATTACCAATAGCATAAACATATTGGTCAGCATAGCCATAGAAATTTCGTCAACTTTCAAAAAATAATTCAAAATAAATATATTCTATAAAACTTATTAGATAAGATATAGAGTATATTGGTAAGTAACCACCTAAAAATAATAAACTAGTTAATATACACATTAATACTATACTACCGTACTCGGCAAGAAAAAAGAAAACAAATACTACTGCAGCGTGTTCTGTCATAAATCCACTAACTAATTCTGATTCCAAAAATATATATAAAATTTTACTAATCTTGTATCGGTTTAAACCGAGATGTTTTATTATAAACAAGACCAGAGTTTAAATACTTACCAACCGTAACTTTAGAAATATTTAAATGTTTAGCTAATTAAACATTATTCTTAAATTTAGATATCAAATTATCTTCTAAATCATAAATCCCTACTCCTTCGCTTCGCGACCCCCTCCACTCCTCGAGTGTAACGAAAGTGGAGGGTGGGAAAGAATATTTATTTTTCTTATCACTCATAATAGCCTTAGTTGCTTCACTGTGTTTTTTACCAAACATAGGATTTAACTCCCCAGGCTTACTAATTAAAGCAATCGCTTCTTTAGTATGACTTTGACCAAACATAGGATGATTGCTTTTTTCTTTATAATACTCTACCATCTTTAGTCTAGCTTCTTCAGTGTGTTTATAACCTAAAGAGCTGGTAGCAATAACCTTAAAATTATAAAGTGTATTAAAATTGAATTTAGAAATATAGCTAGTCTCTAAATCTGTTAAATCTTTAGAACTTATTTTTTTTTATAAAAAAAAATATGTTCATCATCCCCCTCTCCCCGACAGGGGAGAGGGGGCGAAGAACTTCCCCCTCTCGGCCCAGGCCTAGCGACCTGGTCCTAGGCCGAAGGGCGGAGGGGGAGTTCTCTCCCTACGAAGTGGGGAGAGAACTAATAATTTTACTTTCACATATGAAATATTCATAAACACAAAATTTAAACTTATCTAAACCATATTTGGCAAATGCCTTTTGTAAAGCTACATTTGACTTTTTATTTTATAAATGTTCACTAAGTCTTAAATAAAAGTCTTTAGCACTTCCAATATATTGATTACCATTTTCTAAATGGATAAAAGAATAAATACCTTCGCCCGAAGGGCGACCCAGCGTCCTGCGGCCGCGAGGGGCCTTTGTCTTTTAATAAATTTCTATTAGATTTAATACTAACTTTATTATTTAAATTATTAATAGTTAAAAGAGGAAAAGGTAAATCACGTAATTCTGAGTATGAATTTGAAGTAGAATAATATCTGCAGCTAAACATCGAAGGGACTCCTTGCTTAAACATATTATAATGAAAGCCCTTTTGCAACCTGGAAAGAACCAAGGAACTTGCACCTAAAGTATTAAAAGATTTCATATTTAAACACAATTTCAATTATTGAAATTATTGAACTTACGCTCAAATTTGGACTATACCTTATTTAATATAAACAAATATTAAATGATCACGTCTAGTCTCTGAAGGTTCTTACTTCTTAATTTTTTAAAAAATAAGCTCCCCTGCTGATTTTCCTACATAATTATATAATAGGACTTTCCAGCAATTTGTGATCTTTAATGAGGCCAAATCTTATTAGTTAATAGCCTCAGCTAAATCAAAGGGAGCTCTGTTAGTTTCCGCAATAGATCCTATGAAAAAAATAAGGAAAATAGGTAATAAAGGTAAAATAAATCATACAGCTCTTTGACCTTCTGTAACTACTGTAAGATTTAAGCTACCTGTTAACATAACAACTATTAATATAGCAGAACTTAATACTAATTCATAACTAATTAACTGAGCTGTACTTCTTAGAGACCCTAAGAATGCATATTTACTATTAGCACTTCCAAATTTTGTTATCGTAATATTTTTTAAATATTAGTTCTAATTCTCACAAATTAGTTCAGACTATGTCTTAGTTTGAACCTTATGTACATGAATTTTAGTAGAAAATTGCCAACAAGGTATGCTAGCCAACCTACTATAAAAATATACATGGCTTAAATATGCTAATGAAAAGGTAATATAATGCGGAACTAATGATTTTATCAATTTCTATATTTAATTATATATGTCAATATTACCTTTATTTGTCTCCTAGCGGTTAAACCTAAAATAAAGGTTAATTTACACGTCTACTATATAAGAATAGTCCTTTCTATTCTTTATTAGTATCTATATATTTTTTAATAACAGTATTATGCAGATGTAAAGTACGAACAGCTTCACGCATTGTTTTAAAAGGTTGATTAGGCAATAAATTCATTTTACCTTCATCTCTTTTATAAACTCAAATTTCTATCCGAACATAAGAAGAAAGTTTAGATGTATTTTTTAAAAGTTCAGCTTTTAAATCTAAACTTACTTCATTAAAAAAGAAATAAACAGATAAATTATTCTGATTTGTAGCTACTTTAGTATCCAAATGTCTACTTATTGTTCTATAATCAACTTTAAAAAAATTAGCCGCTGCAGATAAACTAGAAAAAGGTTCATTATTTATCAATTTGAACGTATCAGCATCATATGCTCATACTTTTAATTTATTCCCTAATGAAATAGATTCTGAAACACTTAAAAGATTATCAATATCTTTATCCTCCAGCTGTCTGCTAAATAAATAAGTACCTTTAACCCCTTCAGGTTTTGCTGTATCTATAAAATAATTAATAACATTACGACTGATACCTAATTCACTAGAGGCTAATGTTTTTGATGAGAAAGGACTACCTTTTACTAATTTTAAAGTTTGAGCGTGGTAAGCCCAAACTGTTTGAGCTGTATTGTCATATAATTTTACTTATTTTAATATGTCTTGAATTTTATTAAAGGTAAATTCAAAATCGATTATAGCTCTAGTAAAATACAATTTACTTCGAAAAGGTACATTAGTATCTCGAAATAATAACAGAGTATTATAAGATATATCCTCTTTTTTAATTACTTCAGCCATACTATTATATTTAACAAAATTAGGATTTATAGAATTATCATCAATACTATATACAAACACAGATAAAGGTTGATTACTTTTATTTTCTAGTGGCAGGCTTACAGATTTCAAACTCATTAATTTGTCACTCAAACTAGTATAAATAGCAGATTCAGAAAAAGAAGAAGAAAAAGTAGTATTTAATATAGGTAAAAATTTTTGTAGATAAAAGTTTTCTCTTATTCCCTGCTCATTAGGTGAACAAACTTCTAAAATAGAAAATTTGAAATGTTCTAACCCAACTAATTTAAAAAAAAGGTGAAATTTACTGTTAGTTTCGGCTTTAATGTGATTATTAAATCTTCTTTTGAAAAGAGTTGTTCTACCTATATAATAAATAAGAGGATTATGTTTATATTCTATAATATAAATTCCCCCTTTTGATCCCCATTTTTTTAAGAAATCCGATCTTTCTTTAACATCCGAAAAATTACTAGAAGAGTCTAAAATCAAATTAGTATCGAAAGGAATTACTGGGGCTATTCTATCTCTATAAACATCTTTTATATACAATGTATGTAAAGATTTTATCTCTTCAGACAAGTAACTATTGTCCTTATTATTATCATCTGCAAAAGTACTTCTGGTTTTAGTTGAATAAAAATATTTTAATGTACCATTAGGATAAAGGTTACTGCTATGAATAGATAAATATTTTCCAGTATAGTTCCCTACGTAGTAACCTATACGATTTACATAACCTATATTAGGTTCAGTACTTAATAATCTTATTCACGGCTTATTCGACAAATTAACTCTATTTAATGAATATAGAGGTTTAATATAATTATATAAAATAATAAAGTACTCCTCTATAAGGATATGTAATATATAAAAATTGAAATAAAATCAGGCCACATCATGCCATATTATTATACCTAAGAACAAAATAAAAAGGCAAAAACCCCCTAATACTGAAAATAAGTTTATTATTCTATAAACTCATTTAGTCGTTGAACGTTGATGTTTAATTATTAATGAGCGTATTAATAAATAGCCGTGGTAAGAGCTAAAGCTTTTTTTAATAATAGGCTTACTAAAAAAACATCCTTCGCTTCAAGTTGACTTATTGAAAGTTTTTCTTGAAATTATTTTGGGTAATAAACCATAATTTTCATTATGGAAGGACTTTTTTTTAAGGTAAAATCCAGCTAATAGTATTCCATATGTAGCTAAAGATGAAACAGCTAACATATAAAATATACCTAAATTCATGTCATTAATTGATAAACCAGGACCATACGTAAAAAAAAAAAACTGTTCATACTATAAATTTACTTACTTCTCCCCCTATTCATTCCCTTTTGAATTTCTCTTTTTTTAATGGCACCTTCTTCTAATTTATGTTCTCTTTTATTTACTATTTCCGAAACTAAACATCAATCATTGAAATCTAAAGATTTCACACCTAAGATCGGATTTTTAATAAAGAAAGGTATAATTTTTTCGTTAATTACAGAAAATTTTGTAATTTTAAATTCTATTTAATTTTCTTTTTTTCTTGAATAACAAACACCACAATTAAAATATTATTTAATTGCTGTTAATAATACCTCATCTATTTCATGCTGAGTAAATTTAAATAATAGAGATTTGAAGTTACCTTTGTCTAAGGAAACAGAGAAATTTCCTTCAGCTGAAGTAAATCCGGCTATTCATTGTGAATGTGGGATTACACAGCTTTCTCTTAAAGGACGGGCAACTGGAATAGTTTCAGGGAACATTAACTGTAATTCTTTCGATAAACCAAAATTTAAGGTTGCTCTTATGTTTAGAATCTTTTGTAAACCTTCTAAAGTCAAATGTTCTTTCAATTGCATAATAGATACAATTTGTTTAAATAATAAATAATCCCCTCTTTTTCGAGAAATTAAAGGGTATTTATCAAAAAATTTTACTAATTCTATTTGCTCATTTAATTTTCTGACTCTAAAGGCACAAGAAGATTGGTTACTACTAACAGTTCCTATTCCACCTAAACTATGCTGAATTCCTAATAAAATAGGAAAATCTCTAACATGTAGTTTAATTTGAAAATTTAGTTGAACTTATCAACCTAATTTATAAGAGGAACTTTTTAATACACTACAAGAAAAACAACCTTCGCCGTCACTAAACCCTGTGATAAATCAAGGATCAATTTGTAAATCGTCAATCTTATGTTTATTATCACTTAATGTAACATAATAACGACGAGTATTAACATTTAAAGAATTAAAACCATTTAACGGTGAATCGTAGAAATTTTTAGTATACAAATTTTTTAACCATAGCTTATTTCTAAACTCATTAGAGTACATCTTAAATATATTACAAAATTATTGTAAATATCTATAACCGTTTACTCGTTGCTCTTTTACAATTGCAGAATAAGATCTTACAACTGATTTAGATCCGCGATTGCCCATTACACTTTAGAATATCTTATTTATTCTTACCATACATGAGTAATTAATTCATCCACTGCTATACTTTCGTATAAAGTTTGGTAAAATAAGCTTTAGGAGTTTCCCGGAATTTGACTATATTACCCTATAATCCTAAGGTATAACCGCGTATCCTAATAGTGCAAAAACTAATGTAATTACTGGTCCTAAAAAGAACAAAATCATATTAGCTTGTGTAGGTGCAACATATTCTTTTAAAAGAAGTTTTAAGGCATCAGCAAATGCTTGAAGAAGTCCATAGTACGAATTACCTAATTTAACCAGTTAAATTAATAACACAGGTAGAGTTTTAGGACTTTCTCCCTAAATAGAAAAAAATTTTTTTCGGTGGACAACGAAAAAAAAAATTTTTTTATCTATCCTTTTAACAGATATAATATTTATATCCTGTACTTTTTCAAGTAGGGTCTGACTATATCTTAAGCATTATTAAGGCACTACCAGCAGCCCCTAATAACACCAATTACCGTTTAGTCGATGAACTGCCTACCTTTTATTAAAAGAAAATTTAATATTTAGGTAGTTGGCTGCGGATTACCTATTTCCTTTCGTGCATCTATTTTGATATTACTATACCTCGAGTCATTACTTGAGCCATGTATTAGTTAATACATTTAGTTAAAATAGCTTTAAGGTGTTCCCGACAATTTGATAATTTTGAGCAAAAGGTTTACTTTTGCTAGAGGCCAAGTAAAGTTTCTCACACCTTACCCTAAATTAACCTTTAATTAATCTCTAAAGCTACACTATAAAAATATAATCCTTTATACTCTTTATGAGTATCTAAATATCTGCTAATTGTTTTAGCACTCATTTTTAATTCTTTAGTTGCTTCTAATTTAGAACTAAAAGTAGGTTTATTATAATTTAGTAATATAAATTTATTGTTAACACTTTTATATACTCATACAGAAACAGTTTCATTAACAGCCTTTTTTATATTATTTAATAATAAATATTTTTCTGGTTTGCTTAATTCATTACTAAACAATAACACCGATTTCCCACCTTTTAAAGTCGCTAAATCAGTATCCAAGTGATTTAAGATAGATCTGTAATCTACCTTAAAGTAGTCTGCAGCTTTTTGCATACTACTAAATGAGTCTGATATTAATTCTAAAGTAGAGGCATTATAAGCCCATACTCTATTATTATTAAATTTTCTTAACCTTGATATTTCCAAGAATTTTTCTAATTCGATAGTATCTAACTCATAGCTAAATATATAATGACCATTAATACCTCCTTTAATTCACTTATCTATATGATTAGTTATAATTCTATCTTGTACATTTAATAGTTTAGCTACAGCACCTTTAGATTTATGTATAGTTTTAACTATAGAACCATCCCCATCAATAACATACATTCATACCTTTTTAGCTAAGTTATTATCTAATTTTAATCCTTGAGTAGCGTCACTAATTAGTTTTTCTACTAGCTCAAAGGATTCTATATTTATGGTTAAAAACAAATTATTTCTGAAAGGTACGTATGTATTTAAATATATACTCAACGTTTCTCTAGCTACACCTAAGTATTTAGATAACTCATTAATACTATTAAATGTTTTATAACTAGTATCTAGTTTTCCATTAGCATACTCATAAAGATAAATATAAATACCTTGATATTTATTATAGTAATCTGGTTCTAAATTGTTTAAGTTTTAAAATCTCGTATAAAGAATCATAAGTCTGAGTATCACTCAAATTACTTTTAAATATAGTATTTAATAAAGGTAAGTATTTTTGTAAAAAATAATTTTCTCTTTCTTGCATCTCGAGATTACAAGTTTCAATTACTGAAAATTCAAATCTATCTCAACCTATAGAATTAGCAAATACATGGAATCTATCTTTCAAATTAATATTAATATGGCTTTTAAATCTCTTTTGGAAATCTTTAGCTCTACCTATATAAAAAATATTAGGATTATCTTTAAAAGTAAAAATATAAATACCCCCCCCCCCTTTACCTTTAAAATCCTTAAAGAATGTACTAAGAGCTTTAGAAGATGTTAAATCTTTACATACACTTAGAACATTTTCCTCGAAAGGTTTAACAGGGGCTTTTCTATTAATATAAAGTGCGTTTATAGTATTAGCGTATTTAGAGCTATCGCTAGAATATAATCTCTTAAAGATATAATTTGAATTTTTTTGACCTACAACATTCGGACCTAATCTTCTTTGCATACTGGCCATAGTTTTTCTTTCAGCTACTGTTACATAAGCTACCGCAAGTAAAGCAGGTACAAGCACTAAAACAACCTCAAGAAGTGATATTATTGTTGGAATCTTATACATTTTTTATTAATAATTTAAATTACCTTATAAACACATAATAGCATATACTCATTTGTAGACCTTTAGTATAATAAAATAATAAATCAACCATAACTATATAGGCTTGTAAAGACTCTTTATAAATTTATGGATTATTTTTTTGCAAAAACATACAAAACACTTACCCTGCCTAGGGGTATATACTTCCAGCCTTATTAATTATAAGGCTGCGGCTTAAAAAAAAAAATATACTTTTTAATTAGCCGGCCGACAGAACTAATAAAACTTTCAGATTTTTTCAGCTTTCCTCAATTTAGATTCGAACTAAAAGAAGTAAAGTAGGAAATTGCTGCTCTACCATTGAGCTATTGAGAATTGGCTTGGGCAAGAAAATTTTTATTAACCAAGGTAAAATTTTCTTGCCCCTTTAAGTAAATATAATATTGCACCCATTTATACTTAACAACCTATATAATAAATATAAAATAATAACCATACAACCCCCCCCCCCCCGGAAGAAATTTATATTTATTTAAGATTAAATTAAGCAACGTATAATAAAAGGAAAGCCATCATTAAAGCAAACAATCCTGTAGCTTCACTAAAGGCGAATCCTAATATTGCGTATGAAAATAGTTGACCTCTTAATGAAGGGTTTCTCGCAACACCTAAAATTAGAGCCCCAAAAACTACTCCAATACCGACTCCAGCACCTATCAACCCTGTAGTAGCTAAACCAGTACCTATTATTTTTGCAACTTGTATCATCTCTTTTTTTTTATACAAATAAACCCTAGAACTTATCGATTGTTACGAAATTTTGATATTTTCAACACCCAAGCAATTGAAAATATTAGGCATATTATAAAACCATAAAAGATTATATTATATTTATGAAATTATACCTTATTTATATGCTAAATTAACCCTGGATATTAGAATATATAGTAGGTTTACATACAAAAATGAAATCTAATAATATACGAAGTGAAGTGCATACAAGATTCGAACTCGTACCATAACGACCGAAGCGTTAGGTTCTACCATTAAACTAATGCACCTTCATTAGAATGCAATCTATCAACCTATTTCAACAATGGTTAGGATTTGAAAGGTAGTTTTGATTTGAGAAGAGTCCAGTTCTCTACGGTAGTAGTACAGCTCTGTAACAAGGAAGGATATTACTCTATTGACAGATTCATGGTTGTGCAACCATGTAAAACTAATAAATTTGAATGCAAGCGTAAACTCCGTAATCTTCGGCTTTTCCTCCTCTCTCATACCCTCAGGAAATGTTTCATCCAATGAAACAATTAGTGGTAAAGCCACCGTTGACCATAGCAAATGCCCTTTTTCCTTGCCCACCCTACACTTACGCCCGGTCAAACGGGGCTCCAGGAGTATGGGGAGGCTTAAAAAAAAATACACTTTTTTTTTTTATACCAAGATGTTATTGCATATCCTGCTTGAAGATATAAAGAGGGCACTAACCATTTATATTATTAGTAGCTAAGCCTACAGCAGTTATAGCAGTAGCTGCTACAAATTCTGGCTAATTAGCTCTAACATAAGGCATTGATAGTAAAACTCGATACCTTTCGGATAACTAGGTTTTCCTAAATAAAATTGAAAAAATTATTTATATAAATTAAATATTTTATTTAATACTTTACTATGGAAAGCAGCAGCAATGTTAATAAAAACAATAAATACTAGTATTGCCATATAATAATTTAAAGTTATATATATGTAAAAAATAATAAATTCACATTAACATTAAAGTAAAATGCTATATCCATTAGACATTAAGAAATTTTATCTTTGTCCACGAAAAGATAAATGAAAAAAAAAAAATTTTTTTTTGAGCGCACCTCGTAAGATACTTCAGATCCCCTCATCCCCCTCCGGGGGATGAGGGGGATGAGAAGTAGAATCTATATCCCCATATCCCCCCAGATCCCCCTCCGGGGGATGAGGGGATGAGAGGTGCACTCAAACAAATATATAAATTATCGGAAAACAATATTTGATCCGTTTAATATAATAAATTTAAATATAAAGGCGAATAAAAAGCTGATTATTTGTTAAATAAATTAAAATATTTATAGTACACTCGATAAGTACTAAAAATAAATTATCTCCTTTTTCAATTTCTTTTTTTTTTTACTTAATAGATTGCAAGATATCCTTGATAGCATATGCTCATTTGTATATATTATCACAAATTAAATAATAAACCAACCTTAACTATATATCCGTAAACGATGATTTATAGAACTAATTTAATTTCATCCTAGACCATGCAAAGCAAACATAAGAGGAAAAAGAAAAATAAAAATACCTAGACGTGGCTGGTATTTTTATCTTGGACCAAGATAAAAATACCTAAAAGGCGCCAGACTAGGTAAAATTATATTATACCCATTACAAAAACAATACTAAGTATATATTACGCCTCCTACTAGGTAAGCGCAAACAGTAAACCCAATTTAACATACGCGCTTCGCAGGAAAATACTTTTTCTTTTGCACAACTAAAAGCTATTAAATTTTCATATCCTTTCACGGCTACTCCTTTGTAAGCATGCTAGTTAGACATTGCCGCCATAGACGTTCAGTACGTCTTATATGACCTCCAGATGAAATTAGCCCTTTACCTTCAGTTCGTTTTATACGAACACGATAAACGTTCAGTACGTCTTATGTGGGCAGCTTCATAATTTTAATTAACGGTGATAAATGTTCAGTACCTTTTATAGCATGGTAATAAACGTTATCAACCTTGCTGCCAAGCAATAATAAACCTTCAGTATAAATTAATCTAGGTTTGCTTACTAAGTAGCAGTGATCATAATCAGATCACACAAACTTAAAAAATATTCCCTTGTTACTTCGCACCAATTCAAGGTTCAAGTAGTGCATACGAATTAGCTGAGAGCGGAGCAGAATTAGCTACACAATAGGCGGAATAATAGAATAAGCACCCTCCCCACCTCACAGTTATTTTACGGCGAAATTACCCTAGATAAAAATTTATAAAGCTCTTTCTGTATGGCATACCCCTGTTACGTAAAAAATATAACCATAATAGTAGGCAGCGGCTACCCTCGTCCCATGAAATCCTAGACTAGAAATCCTACTAAATAATCATACCCCCCCCCCTACAACTAAGCAGGATGGTTGGCCCTGCTTAGCGGGAGCTCCGACCAGAAAAAAGTTCTATCGGCTTCGCCCAAATAAAGCAAGCTTACGAAGTAAGCACAATTAATGAAATATACTTTTGAGTACGCGGGGAAACTAATTAGATCTTACCATACGAAGTGTGGTGGGGGGAGATTACCGGAGTGGGATAAATTTTTTATGACTAGCAAGTATAGGGTATATACGTGCGTGTATCTTCTCATTTCAGATTCGAACTAAAATCAGGATATTAGAAGTATCCGGCTCTACCATTGAGCTAATGAGAATTGTGAGTAAAGATACATCTATGACTTTCTTTACTCCAAGACTTAACTTAGAAAACCTAATTAAAGAAGTTTTAAAGTAAATCAGATAAGTCCAGTTAGTTTATCATAGCTAACTTTTATTTTGTGGGGGGGGTCATGCTCGAGTTATTATGACCCAAACACAACTATTGCCTAAAAGTACCTTCTGATATTCAATTAAAATTGTTAACTACTCTTAAGGTTCAATAGTGTTTTTCTGGTTTAAATTAAAAGCTTTTTGTTTTTAATTCACTCTTATCCTCGTATCTATTTATCTGACCATTCAACCCTGGTTAAATTGATCTTAGAATCCCTTATTAACCCTTTTATTATGAATGAAAAGTACAAACTGGTTAATTATACCTGGATATAAGTATTTATTAAATTAAATTCTATTTCAAGGTTTATTAATTTATTAGGTATATTGTATACAATCCTAGCCTCCTATAAACCATCTAGCCTAACACCAAAAATGTGAAAGGAATAAAAATTTTAGCTTGTAGTTTAGAAATATAATGTCTCTTAGGTGTATTTATTCCAGTTATAATTAAATTACGGTAAAAGTATATCTGTTTAACTACAGAACTTCAACAGTCGAAACCAATAAAAATGAATAATTGATTCTGAATTTTTCCGTTAAAAATTTGTAAATTTTTAGTGTTGTTTGAGTGCACCTGTAAGGGCGCTTTGCTGTAGACTTATAATAAGAATAATTCTTATTAAAGGTATTTACCCTGATCGCGTAGTTTACGACAAAGCTGTAAAAGAATGATATGTTATAAATAAAAAAGGTCAGTATTTGCCTATTCCTAAAAAACCTAAGATAGGTAAAATGGATCTTAGGAAACAGTTGATTAATTCAAATTACTTTATCAATTAATATTAATTTATCAATTAATATTAACTTAAAGTTGACTTGTATATTAATAAAACATTATTCTTAAAATTAACTATTAAGTTAGTTATTTTACCATCATAATATATAATTATTATGATGGTTTTCTTTCTGGCTTATATCAACTCGTTGAGGGAGATAGGGATTTTCAACATACCTCTTTAAGTTATTATGTTTGTTAGTTTTATTTTATTTTGATTAGGGGGATGAGGGGGATGAGAAGTATCTTACGAGGTGCAAACATCGCAGAATAAATTATCCAAAGTTAAACATCCTAAACAAAGTATAATTAACCCCCCCCACGCCAAAATACTATGAAAAGTAAATGATTATAACTAACATTGCAATAGATGTAAGATATATATAATATCTGAAATTTAATATATTTATCTGATCCCTATCGGGATCCCTTGCATGAAGCAGGGATCCTATAGAACCCCGCAGGGGTTAGTTTATTTATAAACTGAATAAGTTTAGCTAGTTTAGGTAACTTCAAAATTTTTTTTAGAATAAAAATTTAGTAGTGAAGCAGCGAGAGACGAAGTATAGTATTTATATTAAAGTTTATAAGTTCTTTTTATACAGCTGTACCGCACCACGTAATTTACACAAATTCTTTTAGCAGCAGCCTACATTTTAATAACAATAAACTATCGCGCTTATCTTGGCAGGATTCGAACCTACATTGTAGAACACCAAAAATTCTCGGCTTACCCTTTAGCCCACAAGATATTAGTATATATCAGCCACTGCCTTAGAAACAATAACCAATATACACTTTAAATATAATCATATCTGATAGGACAATCTTCCCTCTTCTCTTAAATAGAAAAATTCTTTTTAATAATTTTTTTACTTTTTTTATAAATAATAGAAGAAACGCTAGTAATAATATTATTAGTCCTACCCCCCCCCCCATAAAAATATATTTACGTACACACGCGTGTATATAAATATAATTTTTGTCCGCCTCCCCTAAAAATAAATTTAAATTATAATTTTTTTGCCTCTCGGCCCAGGCCTAGCGACCTGGTCCTAGGCCGAAGGGTGGAGGGATATTCATTTGCTGTTAATTTATTCTTTATTTATTTATTCTTAACATATACTTAATTTGAATTAAACTTAATCGATTTTCCACTTCGTAGTTTAACTCTAACTGTATCATGCGATATTCCTAAGAAAGAAGCGCAAGCATTGATTGACTTCAACTCATTTAAAATATTTCCTTCACCATCTATAATTAATATAGCGATAGGTGAACCTTTTTTTAAGTATTTTCCCGTAGACTTTATAATTGTTTGCCCTTTATCATTAATAATATAATTTGAACCGGCTTCCAGCATTGTTTTAAGATCAAGCAATAATGAATTTCTATCTTCAAGAGTACTACAGGGACTAGTAGATAATCTATTATTATTCATTTGGCCTATAAGACGTTGAATCATAGCTACACCTTGTTCCGTATGATGAATACCTAATTGTTTTATTTTTAAAATAGATATTCAATCTACGAAATCCAACTCTTTTTTACTAGCTCAACGTAAATTTTGAAATAAAGGGATAAGAACTTGAGAAATAAACTCCGACTTAGTTGCAATTAAATTAATCATATCGGATCTTTGATCAGTCTTACTTTTGTACGTAGTAAGATATACCGCATCATTAAAGTGACTATTTAAAGCGTTTAAATAATTTTTGATAGCCTTCATTAAAGGTAAATCATTCATAGTTTGAGAAATTGTAAAGAAGAATGAAAAGTTTTCTTTACTTATGTAAAAAGATCCATCTCCTTCAACATATCCTAAAAGCCAGTTAGGAGTAATATTGAGATCAGAATTGTTCCGGTTTCAAACTGTTCTATTTGTATTCATTTCTGCTTTAAGAGCTTCAATACGATTAAAAATTAATTCCTTTCCGGCCGAAGATTCCTTACCCCCTGTGTAAAGATTAAAAGCTTCGGCTCAAGCCAAGAAATTTAAACTTTTACTGGAATTAAGAGAGTAATTAGAGAAAATCTCAATGATTTTTTTTATATCCCCACTCTCCACTTACGTCTACGTAGTAGACTCAAGGAGTGGAGAGGGGTCGCCGAAGGCGAAGATTGTTTAGAAACGATAAATTTACAAGTAGGTGAGGATTTAGATTTGTAAACTTTACCAATCCCCATAGTATTTTGAATATAATTTAGCGCATTTATGTCATCAATGTCTAGCTTCAATTGAAATGAAAAGCTATAAAATTTCTCTTTTATCTGGGAGATATTGAAAGAACCTTCAGCGTCAGTGAATCCTCTGAATCAATCACAGAAATTTTTATCCAAATTTTTTACCTTATTACTAGGATGTGAAGCATCCGTGGTCAGCGCCCGCTTAGCTACTTGCAGTGTATTCACAAATAACTCTGCATAATTTATTATGTTTTTGCCACTTAGCGTCGTTGTATATTTTTGTTTATTTTTCATTTGATTTTTTAATTTGTATAATAAGTTCTAGAAAACGTTAAACCGAATATGGACTAAATCGTTACTCTCTAAGGAGTAACATGATAATTCTATTGTGTGACATACACATGTTTAATTAGGTTAAAGATCTTCAACGTTAAACCGAAAAACTAACCTAACTCCTTCCACATCAAAGGAGCTAGTACATAACACTTCTATAGGTATAATAGGAATGTTATTAAGATCTTTAACTTAGCCTTGACTTAAAACTTTCAATTTTTCCCACCTATACTATTTATATAATGTGGTCCGATGAATTAGTCCACAAGATATTTAGGGAAAACAAGACTTGAACTTGCACGATCTTACGATCAATTCGGCCTAAACGAACCCTGGCTTCCAATTACAGCATTTCCCTTTTCTTTCTTTCTAATTAGCTGTCACATATTTAAACTACAGTATACCTTACAAAGTATATTACTCTTCAAACATCTATCCAAATGAGAACAGAACTACCAGGTATGAGTGGTTCTGTCTGAAGCTGTCTGGAGAATTACCCCTAACCCCCCCCCCCCGGGGGGAATAGACTGAGGATCCTACCAGGGTATTTAATACCCCCCCCCCTTGGTTTCCTGCGGATTGTCCATTGAATAATAAATAAGGATTTTACCTTATTTTTTGGCTAGTTTGAGTGCACCTCTCATCCCCCCCTCTCGGCCCAGGCCTAGCGACCTGGTCCTAGGCCGAAGGGCGGAGGGGGATCTGGGGATGAGAGGTGCGCTCAAACAAACCCATCGGCTTCTTAGTTTTTACTTCGTTGCAAATATAAGAAAAACCCAGGACTATGATAAGGACCTAGTCCTAGTTTTTCCCTTGCTTCATGCAAGGTTCATTTTATATGCCCCTTACATGAAGCAGGTGTCGTGGAACAAGGCCGAAAGGAAGTTAAATAACAAAAAAAAATCCAGGAGTCATTACCTGTGCCATAAGTTATGTTACCATACTTACTTGGTTAAGTTTTCTTTAGAGGTTACCACATATAGTGATATTTAATCAGGGCCCACAAGACAAGAAGAATAAATCGAAATAGGATAAAAATAATAATAACTCAGATAAATATAAGGACGGTGTTTTAGTCAAAGAGATGTTTAAATATAAAATTTAAATACTTCAATTTTAATTTGAACGGGTATATATTAAATTATTAACGAAGTATTAAGAGTAGAGGGGGCGGCAAGTTGCTTTCTCACCCATCCCCCCCCCTTTTTTCAATCACCCTAGGGTTTCTAGTAAACTAAAAACCACCGCCACTCGTGACTCATTATATGCTCCTCCTTTTCTAAATGCTTGTTATCGCGCACCTAATAGATTTATCTATTAGGTGCGCGATAACAACGCGTGAAGATATGTGCATCACATCATCCCTGGGAGTGTGATTTACCTGATTCAACCCGATTTCTTAATCATCAATCATACGTAATAATATACGAAAATCTTCCTGCAGCTGGGCTGCCCTATATGCCGCCGGCCTGTCCCCGTCTTACACGTCGCATCTATATTGCGACCCTTACGCTACTTAAAATCCTCCCTTTCGGCTATCGCCCCCCTTTCGTATGGTACGCGTCAAAATATGCCTACCGAACACAGGATCCCTGATTGATGCCCGTACGAAGCACTACTGTACGTTCTAGGAATTCATCTACAACCCGACACGCTCCACCAAAGGTCCTTTATTTTTTTTTTTACCTAGCGAAGCGGTGCTTGCGCCTAAAAATAAGTCCTATTCGCCCGGTATCAGTAACGGCTTATTAAAATTAGGTTGCCCCACATATAAAGATTAATACTCGTTAAACCGCATACAATTTGTGCTCAAGATAGGACTCGAACCTACAACCAAAGCAGCTTCAATGCTCTGCTCAACCAATTGAGCTTCTCGAGCTTGAGGGAGGCGAGAGTATAACAGACTAACGCCCCATCCTCTTTTCTACAATATAATACCCACTATACACTTACGGCCTACTACCTAGGCTCAAGAAAAAAAAAATTATGAGCTTGCGCATAATCTTTTTTTTAGTTTTTTTAGGCGGCATAGCAGCTGCCGCCTAAAAAAATTAGGAGTGGAGCCCCCCTCCACTATGCGAAGCCAGCCCTACTTCGTAGGGCTCAAAAAGTGGGGGGGGGGTGAGCTTCGCTCAAGGGGAGGCCGAAGGCCAAGAATGAGGGTGGAGATACCTGGAATCGAACCAAGGATACTAATATGCAAAATTAGAGTTTTACCAAACTAAACTATACCCCCTTTACATTAACCTTTTTCCCTCAAATGATAAGTAGGATCATGCAAGATCCGGGCGGGAGGCCTGGATCAAATCCCCTGCTGCATAGCATGTAAAGGACAGGATCTACCATTTGACGTATTACTTTAACTAAAAGGGTTAGCTATATAAGTAAAATGGCTCTTTTACTTATATCACTGTTAATTATTACTTATCCTGCCGTAGACCGTACCCTTTGGTACGTAGTCCGACGAAGCAGTCACGCGATAAAACAAGATAAGGTATAATAATAAATCGCGAGTAATAATTATATCTGAGAGGTGACTTGAACACCTACGATTTAATCGGGGCATTTTAAGTGCCCTCTGTCTACCAATTCCAGCACTCAGATTTACAAAAAGCCGCAAAAGAGTCAAAGCCTGCTTATTAATTGATCATCTTAATTAAATATAGTATACCGAGAACAGCATTTATTTTAGTTTGAGCGCACCTCGTAAGATTCCCCCCCCCCCTCATCCCCCCCCTCATCCCCCCCAGATACTTTCTCTGTCTGTCCCCTCCCCCTTTGGATCTCAACCCCTCATCCCCCCCCTCTCGGCCCAGGCCTAGCGACCTGGTCCTAGGCCGAAGGGCGGAGGGGGATGAGAAGTAGAATCTTACGAGGTGCAAACAAGACTTATTTAATATAATGTTATAAGCTAGCTACTTATTCAATTTAAACGGGTAATAAATTAATAGGTATCAAAGAAAATAAAGTAAGGTAAAGACGGAGGGAGAGCCCTATATACCAATTCCAGCACTCAGCTTGTATTATCTGGGCGTAGCCCCCCCCTGTGGTCTCCGAATGAGACACCCAAGGGGCCTATCGAGATAATTTTACTTTTCATCTCGGGATTATTAGTTTTTACTTCTTTACAAACATAAGAAGTAAAAACCCAGGACTCCGTCCTGTGCCGAGACCGAAGGGCGGAGTGAAAACTAAAAATAATCAAAACAGGGCTTGCGCCCTGTGCCTAGTTTTTTGGAAAAAAACTAGCCGAAGGGTAGGGTAATCAAAAATTGATTACCCTACATCACTCTAGTTATCTTTTGTCGGGGATTGGATTAATAACCCCCCCCCCCATAATGCAGGCAAAGGATTCGCACCTTCAATTTTGGATCATGAGCCCAATATGTTAACTATTACATCAACCCGCATGCATAAGGCTAAAGTGACTTGAACACATATAAAAACTACCCTTTTATAACATAGCTTTTCCTCCAAATTAAATTACACTCTATACGTGTTAACCAACCAGCTAAATGAAGATTAATTAAAAACGGGATAGGTAAATTTACTTAAGTTAATAACAGAGAGGGTAGTTAATATTAATTATAGTCCTTTAGCCTATAAAATTAAATAGAAGATCACTTGTAAAAAACCCTAAATTTATTTGAGTGCACCTCTCATCCCCTCATCCCCCTCATCCCCCGGAGGGGGATCTGGGGATATGGGGATATAGATTCTACTTCTCATCCCCCCTCATCCCCCGGAGGGGGATCTGGGGGATCTGAAGTATCTTACGAGGTGCAAAAACTATGAAGCTCCCCCTCAGCCGTGACAAACCCTACTACTCAATTTGGATTGAGGTTTAGTTTATTTTCCGGTTGATCACTGGTACAGCCTGTTAAGCCTATTGTACGGGTTAATGATCTTCCCCCTTCGACGGTTTCCGTAAATGCTGCCTTTAATACTTCCGATAAACCTAAATTTAAAGAAGCTTTAATGCTAACTACTTCAAGTAATCCCTCTGTAGTAGTGTGACGCCCACTTTTAATTATATATATATATACATACCCTTTACAGGGGAATAGGTGCCATACGCACTAGCCCTCTACCTTAGCTACTATCGGCTATTGCCTACACTTAAAACGCGATGATATTACTTACTCTATTAAGGTTTAACCTTAACGTCGAACCCCCAATCTTGTCAGATTACTATAACATTCAGATGTATAACACCAGTATAAAATGTTATACTTATACATCGGAATAAAAAGTTGCAAATACACTTTATAGTAGTTGTATGAGTCTTATTTTACCAGAATATTGGAAAAAGCTATTATGAAAATCCCTACCCTATAAGGCTAAAGTGACTTGAACACTTATAAAAACTATCATGAGTAGTTCACTTTACCAATTAAGTTATAGCCTCTTACCCTATCTCCTGACTACAAATTAAATTACTTTTTCGTGTATATAAGTAAAAAAAAACATCGGGGCTAATAAAATAAATCAGACGCCCGGGAGTATTAAAATACTACACTTTTTGGAAAAATAATAAAAAGAAAGTGTATATTTTATCTTACCACTTTTAAATCTATATACCACTTTTTTGAGCTAAAAGTTGAAAAATTATTACCTGTACAGCTTAAATATTTATACGTAAGGTTAGGGGGATAGATTTACCACTTATAACTAATACAATTACCCTTATTAAGGAACAGTAGACAAAGCACCCGACATACTTTTTAGCTTACTACTTGATATGTCACTATCAAAAAATAAAAATATTTCGCTTATACATAGACTAGGTGGGATTCGAACCCACGATCCCAGCATTGAAAGAGCTGTGTCATACCACTTGACTACTAATCCTAATTAGACAAACTTCCCCTGCGGGGACCCTCAGGGTACCAAAGAGGTCCCTTCGGGAAGTAATTAAAGTACTTAGAATAAAGTTAAACCAGGATCTACCCCCCCCCCTTTTTATCGAACGGCGATTTCACCTGCCTCTCTAAATAAATTATGCAGGGCTAGCGACCTGGTCCTAATTTTTCCCTACCCTGGTCAATGAAAAACTTGTTTCACACAAAACAAGTTTTTTATAAAAAGACCGAAGGGGTGATAAAAGGGGGTTATTTTTTTTTTTATTGCGCCGGCTGCGCTTATTTTTGAGTATACTCAAATAAAAATTACTATAGCTCGTTATTTAGGCATGCTTCGCAGCCTTAAGAATATAATAAGTAAAAAGGATCGAGAGTTAAAAAGAATTTTTCTATCGTACTATAGACTATAAAAAAATTTTTTTTTATTGTGGGTTATTTAGCCTGTTAAGCCTGAGCTTGCGCCATAATAAAGTAAAAAATTATCCAAGAGGCTAAATAAAATATGAAGCCATATATTATAAAGCTGCTTGATGGGAAGGCTTCTTATCCCCCACCGGGGATTTGAAATTAGCCCTAAATATAAATACTGGAGCCCAGTGGGGGTATCGCACCCCCTTCAATTGATTACAAAACAATTGCATTACTATTTATGCTAACCAGGCTTAGAGGTGATACTAAAATTTTTATTTAGTATCACCGCATAACTAATAAGATTAAACTTAAACTACACCTTATTGCCTAAAAACACTCCTATTCTTTTAATCTTGTAATTTTCTATTGCTATTTCTGAAACAAAAGAGGAGTCAACTACCTCTGAAAATCTTTTGACCAACAGATTTCTTGATACTCCTGTAACAGAAGCACATTCTTCTAGGCTATTAACAAGAATAGTTTGATGTGTAGTATTAATCTCTTCTATTAGTATTTCATACACTGAACCACCTAATCCACTCTCCAACTTAAGGGTTTGTGTATTAATTAATCTACCATCCGGTAAAGGCTTACAAATAGGATCAGCTAATAGTAACTCTCCTACTTCTTCAGCTGTAATGGTATTTGTTACACCATTATAACTAGATAGCCTGCGGTTATTCATATTATTACTTAATTTTAGAATCAAATCCATAATTAAAGTATATTTATATGTTTTATAATAAACCGAATAACAAATTAACGTAAAGTCATTAAAGTCCTTAAATTTATTAGTTAAAAAAGGCAAACTTTTTAAATACGGTAATATATAATTATATAAAATTCGAACATTCTCAATAGCCAAAAAAACTTGTGGTTTAGAGTTAGCCGAAGCTGACTTTACATAATTAATACTTATCAATTGTGAACCCTCTAACTTAAAAAGGGAATTTGAATCAAAATCTAGTCTACCTACTAAATAGTCCTTGATGGCTTTCATAATAGGTTCTTGATAAAGAACCATTTTTAAAGAAAAACCAGGTATTATTCTCGATCTTATTAAATGAAATGACCCTTCTCCTTCTATTAGACCTAATAACCAGTAGTCGGTAACCTTTATTTTAGACAAATTATAAGATTCTTGTGTTCCGAACACACCATTTAATGTGACAACAGCATTCAAGAAATTGGTTCTTTTTTTATTCATACCGTTTTTGATAGACAGTATTTCCGCGATTACTTTAGGTGTAAGCGTTGTACTGCGCGCAGCGCCCCCTTCGTCCTCCTTCCCTAATGGGTTAGGAGAGCCCAAGGAGCTTCGGTTAAAGTATAAATAATAAGCTTTAACAAAGTCTGCGAAATCTAAACACTTTACCCCCTTTATAGGATTATCTATTAAAATTCTAATTAATTTTAACAGCTCCGATTGTTTATTAATCCTAAATGTACACAAATTTTTACCGAACTTGATGTCCGTAGTAACCACCCCTATACCTAATAGTTTAGATATAGTTCTTAAAACGTATAAGTCATCAATGTGAAGATTTATGTTAAATATAAAAGAAAATTTAGTTATTACACCATTTTTCCCCTTTAAAGGATTAATTTGAAAAGACCCTTCTCCGTCTATAAACCCTGATAATCATTGGTAAAAAAGAGGAAGATTCTTTTCATAAAAAGTAAAATTACTCTTCAAAACATCTTCTGCGTTAAACGTATATAAACTTAGAATAGTATTTTTTGTACCATTTCTATAGTTACGGCTACTACTAAACAATCTATTATGCGATATTGCAAACATATTTATATTTTTATTAAAGATATTTCTCATTTATTATTATTTATTTCAATTTATTTCCGATACGCCCCTACCTGGGCGGGCAAGTGAAAGGTTTAACTCTAGTCTTAACGACTGAGCCGTTACATAGAGGTTTGTATGAGACGTCAACTATTAACTATCATTTCAATTATCTATAATTTATTACTAATAAATATTTCATATCGATAATTATAACTAATAATAAGTTATATTATTAATAATAACTAAGAATAATCCATACCGTTCATAAAAATACTCCCCCCTCAGGGCCAGGACCAAGGTCCTTTACGGGCCTTGGGCCGAAGGGCGGGCGCCACCTGTGGTGGCTGGGAGCGGCGGAGCCGAGAGCTTGTATCTCTATTTTATCAACTACTACAACTCCCCCCCCCCCTACTGTAACGGGGTAGAACAAGTATTTATTTATTCGTCTTTAAACGTGCTAACTAATTTTAAGGACATAAGAAAAAAAGAAGTTAAATATGACCCCTCCCTCCCCGCCTTGCGGGGAGGGGTATATGCTAACCAGGCCTAGCTAAATTTAGATCTGGCCAGAGGCCGCTAACTAGGCCTCGGATAATTTATATCTTAGATATTATCTAGAATAGTATTTAGATAATTAGTACTTTTTTCCTAAAAATCTCCTGATTATTACAAACAAAGCCTATGCCCATACTATATCACTTAGATACACCCCCCCCAATGATCCCCTTACTTCAAAAGCAAGGTGGATGGTGGTGGGGTTGGAATTTCGTAATCTTATATTACGTCTATTTCAGAAATATCTTAAGGTAAGCCTCGTGCCTATATGCTTTCAGCACTTATCTTGGACTAACTTAGCTTTCCTGCCGTGCCTATACTATATAATATAACTACACTTCCCAAGCATAGTTATATTCAACTACCTAAGTGAAAGTAGTATCCCTGTATAAAACGTTTTCACTATACTATTATAGTAATAACCCTTATACCTAAATTAATATCGGGCATATAAACAACAGGTAAACCAGAGGTTAATAAAGTATACCCTGGTATTACCCAGAATAACTTAATTCCCCACGTTCCTTTCGTACTAGGTTACTCCTTATTTTATTCTAATTCCCTCTAGAAGATAGAAACCATACTGTCTCACGACGTATTTAACCCAGCTCATGTAACTTATTAATCGACGAACAGTCGAACCCTACCGAGGTCCTGCATCCCAGAGGAGAAGTTAAGCCGACATCGAGGTGCCAAACCGCGCACTCATTAAGTACACTCTTGCGCAAATTAGCCTGTTCAAATACTGTTATATCTCCATCTTTTACAAAATGGTTCAGACTATGTATTCACTTTTTTATTATATATATTTCGCCTACATGGGCTTTGCCGAAAACCAAACAAGACAGCTAGGAACCTGCTCCGATTAACACTGTAGTAGCTAAACCTGTAATAAATCAAGGGTTAATACAGGTAATTAAATATTCCTCTCTCGGGTTGGCCGTAGGCCAACCCCTCCTCTTCGCCCCAGGGGCGACCTCGCTCCAACGAACGTTGTGTTGGAGCGAGGGCCTTGAGCCTTTTCTTTTTTAGTTTGCACCTCTCATCCCCTCATCCCCCTCATCCCCCGGAGGGGGATCTGGGGGTTATGGGGATATAGATTCTACTTCTCATCCCCCTCATCCCCCGGAGGGGGATGAGGGGGATGAGAAGTATCTTACGAGGTGCGCTCAAACAGGCGCAAGCTCTGTTTAATGTTTACGCAGCCAAGAGAAGATATTAAACTTCATTAATACTTCATCACGAATATGTTGAGTTATTGAAAAAACTAATTGAACTGTAAATGAGCCTTCCGCGTCTGTAAGCCCAGTCACAGCTCAAGGATGAATAGAAGTAGCTAAATCCGGAGTTAAGAAAGTATTCGTGGATGTAGACTAAAACTTACCCCCTGTCCACCCTTTAACTGCAAAGGCACCAACCCGCCTTTTCGATGCAAAAATAGAATATGAGACATTTGGATTTAAATGACCTCTATTTTTTCGTACGGATAATCCTTTATAAGACGAAGCGATATCTTTTAAACCCCCTTTTCCCGGATTAATTTGTACCTTTTCTTTATAACAATCGAATCCGCTCCTCTTTCTTTTAGATTTATTCATGCTCTTGCCACTGTAGAAGGATGGCATCCTATCCCTACGGCAGCCCCATTTAATGAAAGATAAGTAGTGGAAATACCCGTGGAAATATCGACTATTACAACTCTAACACTATATGAATTAGATACTACAGGTTTCTCATCTTTTACTTTCATATTACTTTCGGCTAAAGTAATTAAATATCTTTTTTTTACAAGTCTAGAAACCCCTTTATCACTGAATTCTTTTAATGCAAGAGTTATTGTGCTCCCTGTACATTGGATTGCTCTCGCGGCTTCAGCTTTTGAATAATAATTCTTCTTAATATTAGTTAAAGTATCCAAAACCTCCACCGCATGAGAAAAACCTTTAATATCTTCCATTCTTTTTGCACTAGCATTATAACGCATAATAGCATTATTACGCGTAGCCTGGTAATCTTTATCTGCATGTACTATTTTTAGAGCTTCTAGTTGTCTTACTCGCTGTTCAAGGGTATGAACTCGGTTTTTTAACTTAATAAGAGTTTGTGGAGAATGTTTGTAACCAAGGTTTGAACCTGCTATTTTTAATATATTATACTCAGGTTTTAACATATCGAAATACTTTTGCTCATTGGAAATAGTTAAAGATGGTTCACAATATTCCAATATTTCTAAACTAAAATTTTTGTGTCTATTTTTAAGTAGAGTTCTATAAATTATAGAGTTACCTATTTTTAATTCTTTATTTAAGTAACGAATATTAAAATAATTATGTAATCTTACACTTAAGTTTATACTACTTCCAATATAGCTTTTACCATTTAAATTGTTTACCCATCTATATACTCCAGCTTTACCTTTGTTTTCCTTCAAAATAATACGCTTATTTTCGATTACATTGGAATATTTCACAATGGGATGGCTAGGTAAACTCGGAGAACTATTAATAGAGTAATACTTAGCACCTGTCCATCCTTTAACTGCAAAAGCACCCACCCTTCTTTTAGAACTAAAAATAGAATATGAGACATTTGGATTAAGATTACCTCGGTTTTTACGTACAGGTAACCCTTTGTAAGAAGAAGCTATATCACGAAGTCCCCCTTTTCATTTCACCTTGTATACAGAACGATCAGCTCTGTAACGCGGAGTTAATCGACCTTTTACTTCCATTTTAATACCGTGAAGATTTTTATATTTAATAGAATTAAATACAAGATTATATAGTACATAGTATATACTACTAGGTCTAGTATAAAAATATACTTTATTCTTTCATCACTTTCAAATTCAGTCTCCAGAACGTCCTATCATTGAAAAATTAAAAAATTCCTCTGATTCCGCGAAATTTTTTCTAGATAAAAAAATATCAGATATATAATAAGGCTGAACACCTTTAGTTAAACTTAATGGATAAATTTTATTATGTTTAATATAATTAACATAAGTTTTATTTAACAATTTATCCAGATTAAGTTTACGACTAAGTATATTCTTAAGATCAAGAGTTCTATATTTATTTTCTACTAAATTCAAATTTACATTTTTAACAATTCTACCTTTTTCTTGAATTCTATTAACACCTGGTAACTTAGCTTTATTTAACATAATATGAATTATTTTTGAAACCCTCGTATTTCTCTTCTGAATTTTTTTGGTAGATATTTCCGTAAATAAATCAGTATTAAATACTATATTTTTCAAATTAACAATGTTAAATTCTATTTGTTTACTATAAATTTTGCTTAGAATATTACTTAATATACGTAAAAATTTTTCTTCAAATTTATACTTATTAAGATTTAGTTTAAATTTATATTTTCGTATAATGGTAAATTCCCTTCTCCAAAAAATCTTGACTCATTTATTTGCTTGTTCTTTTGCCTTAATTTGACTTGCTTTTAAAGCAGAGAAATAAGCATAAAAATCTTGAAGTAAATTTCTGTCCTTCATTATAATAAAAACAATATTAAATCTAAAAAAAAACTTTTCTATTTGTTTTAAATAACCCATGTAAGGCTCAATACAAGTCATCATTTCTGCTTTTGGTGATCATACTCATTTTCTTATACGTAACCGGTATAATTTTGCATTCATTACTCTGTCTAACACCTTATTAAACTTTTTCCAGTGCATTGTTTTATATTTATATTTTCTTAATAAATTTGACCTTTCCTCGTCTACTAATAAATCATATTTTTTTAGTCACTCTCGACTAATTATTCTTCTTTTTATTGGCAATCGAAGAGTAGCGTTACCTTTACCGGATCGCAAGTAACATGATAACCTTCAAATAAAATAAGATACGTATTTCATTTTTTGGTTTAAAGCAATTTTTTCTCTGTTAAAAGTATATAAAGTTACAATTCCTTTAGAATTAGTATGTTTAATTTCTGGTCTAGCAAAAAAAATTTTATTAAAAGATAAACGTCTTTTTCTATTTAGAACATGTTTGTAATTAAGAAATATGTGATTAAAGTATATATTAAAATAGCCTTTTATTATCTTAACAAGGTTAATATCGTATACAGGAAAATTCTTTATTAAATTACCATTATAATGATAAACACTATTTCTTCACTCTTTAGATCAAGCTGGAAAGTATTGTATATCTCCTACATCACTTATTATATCATTAAATGGTCTCAATTTTAAATTATTCTTGACATTTTGTTTAAAAATAGTTGGAATAACCATCTCCTTAATATCTAGATTTTGGTTAGAATTCGATGTAATTACTTCTTGTCTAACCCCAAGCTTATTAAAATTATCCCGCGCTTCCTCCGAAGCCGCCGCTGGAAAAAAAAGAGAATTTAAATCAGTTTTGGACTTAACTAAATTTGGCCGTGTTGCAGCCCCTTTTATTAAATTTGGATTTTTTTTCATTTATTTAACTATAATAATAATTTTCATTATTTTATTTAAGAAATTTGCCTTTTAGGCGCAAGCTCTAGGCACACAATCTATGAAAATAAATTCACATAACTTCTCCTACGCACGCTGGGAGAGTTACCCCCCCCCCCCCTCACAAACTTGTTTTTGGTGAAACAAGTTTGTTCCACGACCCCCTCAGGGAAAAACCTAGGCGCAGGCGCCTAGAAAATTTATTTTCTGCTTCAAGCAAGGTTCATATTATATGAACCTTGCATGAAGCTTAAAAAAAATCATATAAACATGTTTATATAATTTTTTCTAGTCCTGGACCGAGAGGCGGATAACTGAACTATAGGCAAATTTTCTAAAATTTGGATATATATATATAATAAAAAGTGTCGGGTTTCTAGATAGGATTATTGTTAGTAATACTCACCTATTAGTCGTTGAACGTTTCTATCTTGATATTTTACTAGGCCGGCCTCCTCGCCCTACAGCCTGAGTTCTAATAACCCTTTATTTTTTTTTATCCATTCGAGATTTTTGGATTTTTTTTTAGTTTGAGTGCACCTCTCATCCCCTCATCCCCCGGAGGGGGATCTGGGGGGATCAGAAGTATCATACGAGGTGCGCTCAAACCACTACCCCCCCCCCCCCCCCTTCGGCACAGGACTCTACCTAGTCCTGTGCCGAAAGGCAAGGAAAATCCCAAAATAAAAAATTAAATTAAATTACCAAAGGAAAGGCAATCAAGATAAATTTCGCTTCAAATTTACTTATCATAGGCGAAGCCCTACCTAGGGTCCCCTAGGCCCCGAGGGGCCTTCTTGTCGGTTTCGCCGAAAGTTACTCTAGGTGCAGCAACAAGAGGAAAAAGATAGTATACCCCCCCCCCCCTTATACTGCCATAGCCTTTGGTCATAAGCAATTTTTGAAATTAACCCAATAAAAATATTAATCGTTTTCTTACTACCTTACCCCCCCCCCTATAATAAGGCGGCATATCTAATTGCCGCAATTATAAGACAAGTTAGATTTACAGTGGGAGCCATCTTCATATTAATTTGCTTCATGCAAGGTGCATTTTATATGCACCTTGCATGAAGCCGAGATACTCACTGTTATTAAAATCAAGCAAGAAAAAAAACTAAAGGACAAACATCCCTAGCGTAGCTTTTCCAATAATCCAAGACCTTTCCTTTATGTGTCTTGTGATCCTATGCCCCGCTTACGCGACTGTAAGATTTGTTGTGAATCAAACAGTAAAGCAAGATTAAGCCGTTAAACTTGGTAAATAGTTTACATTATTATTAAAAATACTGCTAAGTATTAATTAATAACTAGAAAAAAAGTAGAATTATCCCATTATGGCGAGTTTGAGTGCTCCTCTCATCCCCTCATCCCCCTCATCCCCCGGAGGGGGATCTGGGGGATATGAAGTATCTTACGAGGTGCGCTCAAACTAGCCCACCCTACACATAATAGTATTATTATACAAAACAAAATATATTTGCTTTTCGTTTAATTTAATTTTTATTATTAAGTACTTTTTTTTACTAAAGCTAATTTCACTATAGCTTAAATCTTACCCTTTTAATAATATATACGCCCTCATATGTCGTACTAGCAAAGGATTATATACAACTAAGTTATATAATACATGCAAACAAAATTATATTCTTTTCTTTTCTTATCGTGCACCTAATAGAAGAATCTATTAGGTGCACGATAAGCACCTAAAAAGAGATATTAAAAAATTAATAATTGCGATCCCCCCCTTAGGAGATTTATTCCAGATCCCTGATTTTATACCCCTGGAGGGGATTCGTGATTAAAAATTCAAACACGAGCTTACGCCGCAATCAACATCACAATCCTTAGACACTCCCATCTACTCTTTATGGGGTCTGTGCCCCGCATAAACTGTCTCCTAGCAAATGTTATCCCTTTTCTATGAATCATTATCTTCGTATAATCGAAGTATCGCTACGCTACTTTAAACCTTTTGGTTCTCTTAGTCCTCTAAGTATCGCTCACGGTACCTTTATCCTAATCCATAGATCATAGAATTAGATGTTTCTAGTCTATAACCGCCACCATACATAATTTCATGTGCACCCAAGCAGAAAACTACATCATTTGAGGCACTAATTTTATATATAGCTACCACAAGATAAGTGTTCTTCCCCTTCGGGGGCTCCTACGGAGAGTTAATAAAATTTTTTTTATAGTTTGAGTGCACCTCTAATCCCCTCATCCCCCTCATCCCCCGGAGGGGGATCTGGGGGATCTGGGGACATAGATTCTACTTCTCATCTCCCTCATCCCCCGGAGGGGGATATGGGGGATGAGAAGTATCTTACGAGGTGCGCTCAAACACACTTAATTTGCTAGACGATCTACAGACTATTCCATAATAATACAATAAGCAAATAAAGGTATTTCACTTCTATACAGTCGATTACCTTATCTTCTCAAATTTGCTGTTATTATACTAAATAATTAGTAACAGTAAAGCTGCATAGGGTCTTCTCGTCCAACTAGAGGTAAACTGTATCTGCACAGTTATTCCAATTTCACAGAGTCAATCATAGAGACAGCTGTTGTATCGTTACACCATTCATGCAAAGACCGCATTTAACGGCCAAGGTATTCCGCTACCTTAGGACCCTCAGGTATAAGGCCGCCATTAGCCGGGGTTTCCTTCTACACCAAATTTACGACAATTTAGTTATTTCCGTTAACCAGCCGGCACCGGGCAGGTATCACACTCAATACTTAGATTTATCATCTTTTCGCAAAGTGCTGTGTTTTAATTAAACAGTCGTACAACATCCTTTTATGCTTCTTCCTTTTTACTTGTATTAATCAAGACTAATGAGCCTACCTTTTCCCGAAGTTTTGGTATCAATTTGCCGAGTTCCTTTCGTCCACAAATTTATCCAATTTGTGAACACTTCACACACTGGACGAGGCTAATGTGGATACTTTAATTTAACATTTTTATACTTATACTAGTTACCCGCGAAGGGGAACTTGTTATCCGTAGCGAGGAAACTAGTTCCTCGGGACGAGGAACTAGCTTTTAAATTAACTATAATCTGTACGCTGAGAATTCATACCTAATTTTATCGATCTGATTTCTTCTTCGCGAAGCGACCCCCCGGGGACTCCTTGAGTAAGCTTTGCTTACGTAAGTCCCCGAGGGGAAGCCATCTTTAGTAAGATGAGCTTTATTTTGCATTAATTCAGCTACTTTTACGAAATCTTGGTATTCTTTTAACTTTGCTCCTTTTAAAGGATGAGCCAAGAAAAAGGGTATTACTTTTCCTGTAATATCTCCAAGACCTGTCACCATAAAGTCTTCCTTGTGGGACCCCTCAGGGACCACAAGGATCCTCTTCGGGGAAATACCCCTCCCTTTAGAAAAAATAAAAATTTATTTTTATTTTTTTTATTTTTAAATAGAGGATTGGCTATATACTTTACCGCAACCAAAAACGCTTGAAAATAATGCAAGTATATCACTGTTTCTTTTGTCTTGAGTTATTTTAAAAACTAACTTAACTCCTTCTCCTAAAATACTATCTTTTCTTTTGTAAATATTAACGAAGAAACAACCTTCCCCTTCTACAAATCCACTTAACCAGTCAGGATCTATAGATTCTATACTTTTCATTAACGGTCTTTTGACAGGGTTTATATCAGGATATTCTCCTTGTATGAGATCTTCCCCCTCTCGGCCCAGGCCTAGCGACCTGGTCCTAGGCCGAAGGGCGGAGGGGATGATCAGGGCGAAGGCCCAGATCTGAAATAGATTTGAAGTTCATTGAAGCTTTTATATTAATAATATTAGCCAATCCTTCTTTTGTAAGATGATTTTTGTTTATTATTAAATAAACCACTTGTTTAAACAATTCGAAGTCTACTCTCTTTTGTGTAATAAGCGGATACTTATTCAAATATTCAATAATCACCACTAAATCTTTAGTTGAGGTAACTTGATAATAATATACATTATCACCACGATTAATAACTTTTCCTACACCGAAATAATCTTTTATTTGATATAATAAAGCTTTATCTTTTTCATGTAAGGAAATCTGAAAAATTACTCTTACACTTTTACCTTCTTTATTTGATTTACTATTAACAATGGAAATATGAAAACAACCTTCCGCATCGATGAAACCGGTAATAAATTTTGAGTTTAATGATTCTAATGTGTTTAGCAATTATTGAGGCATATAAATTAAATACTTATTAATATAGAGTATTCGCGTCAAGTATTTAACAAAAAGATTGAAGTTTATTATAAAAGTTTAAGCTATTAAACGCTACCTTATCTTATAAATCATACCTCGCAGGCGGCCCGGAGGGCCTACTGCGGGGGGGGCGCTTCGCCCAGACTTTAAGGATGTTACTTAGTAACTTAATTCCTTGTTAAAAATGTTAAAACCGGGTTTCCCCGTAGACTAGAGTACACCTTACAGATATAAATGTTTTTTAGATTTATAACTGAAGAACCGTCTACTCGTTGCTCTTTTACAGATATATTCTCTGATTTAGATCCGCGATAGCCCATTTCTATTACTAGAATCCCCCCGCGAGGGGGGATTCATCCCCGGCGTAGCCGGGGACGAATCTTCTAGCTTATTACCTTACCTGAGTAGTTAGTTCAGCCACTTATAGCCTTTCGGCTATAGTTTGGTACCAGAAGCTTTAGGGTTTCCCCGGAGTTTGGTTCTTTATCACAATTTTAGGAGCCTACCCTATATTTATGATTGTTATCTCTTACGCCTTCGTATTCTCTACTAGCTTACTTGTTCGGTAGTTTCCAGGTACGGTCCCGACTATGCCCTCTCTCACACTAAATGCTTACCCCAAGCATAGCCACTAATTACAACATATCGGTTTTTTCCAGCACATTTTCCACTTACATAAAATGAGAAACAGTTAACTTCATTTTACACCCAAATGTTCTACACGATATGCAGCATATACCTCTCACCACCCCTCACCCCCTCGACCAAAAACGAAGTATATGCGAGCAATTAGCACTGTTAACTCATCGTTTTAACCTTCAGGTTATAAACTTAGAGGCCGTTTGACTGGTAACCTTAAGCTTTAGGCGAGTTCTCAATATCCCTTCCCTCCTCATCTATTTCAGTTTATTGAAGGTACTGCTCTGAATATTAGATCTTTTCGTTACTCATGTCACCATTATCACTTGAGGTTTTGTTTATTTTGATTTAAAAAATTCAAAATCTAATATAACCCAACGTTCTGCTACCCCTGCAATTAACCCTTAAATAAAAATTATTAAATAATAACCTTCGCCTGGAAGGCGACCCAGGGGACTCCTTGAGTCAGCAAAGCTGACGGAAGTCCCCGCGGGGACTCGAGCACTTTTTTTTAGTTATTTTTTTTTTGGTATATTACCGCTAATAACGAGCTTTAATAAAATATATTTGTGTATAGTATTAATTGAGGACAAAGTTTCGGTATATTGTTTAGATCCGTTAAATTTTCGATGCATCTAAAGATTTAACAAGCGCTCTGTTACGAGGTCTTTAAATTATGGCTGCTTCTAAGCCCATCTTCTGGTCGACTCTAATAAATACCTTCTTAATTTTCACTGAACAATAATTTTGGAACCTTAACTTTTGTTCTGGGCTGTTTCCCTTTTGACATACAACCTTATCATTCTATGTCTGATCATTCAAGATCCATATAAGCCATTCCGAGTCTACATACTCACCGATAAAGCTTGCTACGGCCCCCCGATATGTACCAGCGAACAATGTATTTTCATATATCTATCTACGCCCGGAGGGCTTTAATAAAAGATATGAAATATGTACATCTGGTCTGAGATTAAGTTCTGTACCTGCTATAATGTTACTTAAATTGCCTACTATTATAGGTTTCGCAGAAACAGATATGACCTCTTTAGCCCTAAGGCAAAGCTGAGGCTCTTCTCCTTAAATAGTTATAAATCGCAACATTATAACTATCCATTTAACAAATAATAAAGTATTTTTTTTTATAATTAACTCCCAATTCTTGTCTTATTTAGTAATTTGGACTAGGCTAAGAGCCTAGTTCGATTACAAGGTTGTTACAAGATATATACCCTGTATTAATTTACCTGTATCAACATATTTTTTTACTGCTGGTCTACTGACGCCAATATATTTGGCTGCCTCGGTTAAACTTGCAAATTCCATATTTACATCTGTATTATTATTTTTAACAAGTACACCCACACCTCTAAGAGATACTGCAGCCGCGGATATTTTTGCACGTGTTTCTACAGTTAGTATAATACCTTTTCGCCCTTCAGATAATTTTCTTTTATCTTCTTCGGTAAGGACTCTACCTGTGGCAGCTAAAGACAAATTTTGTCTTGTCTCCGCGCTAGCGGCAGCGTACCCAGCTCGCTTTAAGCGAGCGAAGGGTAGCCTTTCTTTCATTTTGACCCTCGCACCATCACTTTGTTCGATGGTGCGGGGGCGAAGCAAGAACTCAATAGTTTCCATACGATGCTTAAATCCTAAAGATGAACCTGCTTCATCTAAAATATTGTATTCGGGTTTTAATTTAGAAAAATAGTATTGTTCTCTATCTATTGGATTTATATCCTCCTTACAATATTCCAGGATTTCTAATTTAAATTTGTCAAACCCATATTTTAAAAGGGCGTTATGTATAGGTGTTTTTTTTTCAGCTATGTGTTTTAAACTATAATATTTATATAACCTAACTGATAAATTTACGGAACTTCCTATATATGTTTTACCGTTAACTTTATTAACTCAACGATATATAGCAGCTTTACCTTGGTTATCTTTTAAAATTTGAGCTTTCTCTGTATGAGCATTATCGTATATAACTATTGGTTGTATATTGCCGCTATTGAAGCCAACTGTACTGTATCGACGCATAAATATATTTTTATTTAAAATTTGAAAAAAGAATGTGTTTGTAGCTTTATTTGAATAAAAAAGATTTAAGTCACTAAGTAGAAGCCACTTTAATGGGTAACTCGGATAACCTTTTCTATTATATAGGTTGTCCACCAGTGTGTAATATAGTTTCTCCGTGGCGAAGACATCCAGTACCAAATCCTTGGTTATTAAAATATGCCTTGAGCAATCCGGCTATTTACTGAGATATAAAGAGAAAGACTACATACTCTTAATGCAAAGACGAATTCGATGCGTTACCATTGGCATACTTTTATCCAATGTGCAAGTGATAGAGGCTCATCCTTTAAATAAGTAAAAGAAAACCTCAACACCCCTAATCCCCCTCCGGGGGATAAGAATATAATAGAAGTACTATTTTCATATCGCATTAAAGAGATTACTCTCAGTGACTCCGTGCCATAAGTTAATCTTGTATTAATCATCAGAGCATAGGCAAAGGGGCGCTAACCCAACTTGCCCCTACTTAGCTGCGTGACAGCTCGCTGCCTGACCAATAGAAGCCTACTTATGGCGTAGTGAGCGCGCAAATTTCCGTGCGTATATCTGCAGTCCCTTTGGGACTCCACGTGAAAAAAAAAGGAGTTTATTTTTCTAATAGCATTGCTATACTTAACATATTGACTAAGCTTTATACCCCCTTTTACTATATAGGGGATGAGGAGTCTAATTATTAATACTTTATTATTCTGCACCCTTTCGGGTGAGGCTTGACTATATCTTAAGCTTGCGCCAACCTACATTTAGTCGATGAACAGCACACCTAATTTTAAATAAGAAAAAAGATAAATTGATTTTATTTTTTTTTTATTACCCCTCTTAAAAAAAAAGGGGGGGGGAATAGGTGCTTGGCTGCGGATTATCTATTTCATTTCTTCATACAAATAATTTTGACCATACAACGAGTTATTACCTGTTCCATTAATTATATTACTATATTAACTTGGTATATTTGTTTTTAAGACTTTCCCGCAATTTGAAGGTTTTTAGCCTCCTTCACTTAGCCTATCTAGCCTCTGTGTGAAGGGGGTCCCTAGATAGTGTAGGGACAGAAGGTTCACTTCCACTCTGGCTTAAAATAGTTGCTTACACTATTTTTTTACCAGCTATCCTAGTCAGAATTGTCTTTCCAATTATCTCCGATTTTCATCGGAGGTTAGACTATACCTTTAACTTTACTTTTAGCTTAGGTATTTGCCAATATAATGATATTTAATATAGGAGTAGGTACCATAAAGGACCCCTCCAATTTATAATGATATTTAATAATTTTTCCTTATTTCCTTGGTGCACGATAAGATTGATTTAATTAACTTGTAATTTTTTAAGAAACTCTTCTTTGGTAATCTTACGACTTCTACCTGATTTATTCGAATTATATGACAATTCTACTATTTCCTTTAAAGCCTCATCCGACTTATACCCTTTAGTTTTAATAATTTCACATACTTTTTTAGCTATCTCATATTTTTCACCTTTACAAGTATTGAATTTAGCTTTATCCAAAATAGGAATGACATTATTTAGCATTAAATCTACGTTCTCTATTTGAAAACGACTGGCGGCAGAAGGTAAGTCGTATACTTTACCACCAGAAAAGTAAGATACCAATTCATTTAAAAGCTCCTTGCATGAACTTTCTTGTATAACTGTAAAATTAACCTTTACTCTACGGTAAGGCTTAAATTGAAAACCGACATTAAAACTCCCATCCCCATCAATTAAACCAGCAATGAAATCTAAAGTTAAAGCCAACGGTGGCAATTTAAGCTGAGTTTCCGTTATAGAAGCCATTCAAGAATCAATATTTAGGTCCTTTGGTGTAGGAAGTTTACCATGTTTAGATTCTAGATATTTAAGTAGATTATTAAATGAATCCTCCGTTCGACGAGCTGTATCAGCGTTCAACAGTTGACTTACATAAACTATCCTTAATAATCCATCTAATTTCAGATGGTTTTTATTTAACATTTCATTTACTATTTTTTGAAAAATCAAGTATGCTTTAAGTTTCCCAAATTTTAACTGATGTTTATCAAAAATAGGAAATATAACATCTCTTAGCCCACTTAAAGATTTTACTTCTAAAACTACATTATTTTTACTTTTACGGGTATATCCTACACCTAAGTACTCAAATAAACTCTTAAACATTTCCACTTCAGAGTACTCTTGTGCTAACATAAACATAGGTCTAGGTCTTAAGTACAGACCTGTCTGGCTTTTTTCAAAGGTGATGGTAAAACACCCGTCTGATTGTGTAAATCCTGCTAATCAACCGCCACTAAATTGGAAACCCTTAACTTTAGAATTGGATATTTTTTTTCTCTCGCCCACCAACAAGGCGGATGTATTATTTAAATTTAAATTTTTGAAAACCGATTTATTATAAAAAAATTTTTCTAGGTAGCACGAGTAATAACCTTCGATTATTCTAGGGGTAATATTAGGTTTTTATCAATAATTCACAATTTGGTAACCGCATAAAAATTCTAGCCTTGTTCAACTTTCATCGTTTCCTTGGTTAGGTGACTGTCAGAAGATCCTTTCCCTCCTGAGGCATGTATTTCAACCGGTTGCAGTTAACATCTGATATAGCTCTTATGACTGTGCGTTACCTATGTGTCAGTCATCCTCACAACTATATAGATCGTATCCCCTATTGCCATTATACCTGCTTAGGTTGTGAAATTATTATTATTATACCGTTCTATATCCCTGGGTAATGGTTAGACCATTACTCGTTGATTGCATGTAGTTATTACATAAAGGTATGCCCCCAACTATGCCAGGGGGGTCAGCCCGAACAAGTTGTTGCCGATTCGATCGTTGGGTACTACATAATGTATCCTTTAGTAACTAACTACGATGCTGATTCCTAGCTAATACCGAGAAAGGGTAGGACTACCCATTCACAGATTTCACTGTAATCTAACTACCTTAATTCGCTTTCTTTTTTTTATTTAGGGTATGCATATATAAATATGCAACCCTAAATAAAAAAGAAACTGCAACAAACACTTGCACTATTACTAGATATCCTACACTAATAATTTATTAGTTAACGTAGGAAACTTTTTCCTATCTTACCCAGCAACCTACACACTTGAATAGGTATATTCAGCTAAATTAATTATAATCTTTATACCTACCTTTGGAGTGGGTATCCCATCACGGATAAGGGTAGAGATCACACTACTACCTTAAAGGCAAGTAAAGGAAGGAAAACCAATATTTAAATATCATCTATCATTATCTTGTCTTATTATACCATACTAAAATTGAAACTGTAAAGAACTGGCGTATTACACTACTTATTATACTTTTGGTCTTATTTATTTTGAGGTTAGCAGCAGGTTAGCTAGCTTCCTCTAGAATTTTATAAGTAAAGTATATAATAAGATAGCGTCTTGCCCTTTCGGGCAAAGTCGTTACGGGGTTATATTCAGCATTGGTTGTATTATTTTGTTTCATGTACTGAATAAACTTCCCTCGGTATTGCCATGACTTCCGGTAAACGAAGTTTTAGGTTCCACCGACATGAGCCAGATTACTTCGCATACGCGAAGGGCGAAAAATCACCATACTTACCACAGTTCATCGGATATTTTTGCAACAATAACCCGTTCGAGCCACTTAAGCCCTGACTATAGTAAGATCACTAGGCTTCGGGTCTAACTTTAGACACTTATCATTTTCTGTTACATTATGATCGTTTTAACTACGCATTTTTTTTTCGGAGACATTAGACTTGTTTTACCGTCGTCGGATTAAGTGGGTATTAACCACAAAATCTCGCCGGATTTACAATTCTCAGTTGCTCCGGCACACTTCCAGGAGGAAAATTTCCCCTCATTGGACGCCGAACATCTTTTTGATGCCCGACGGGAAGTAGACTCTCACAAACTTTATACATCCCCCATTACAGTCAAGGGAACCCATGTCAGGTGTACTAGATCAAAGGTCACTTAGTTAAAAGTATAACAACCCGATTTTTCGCAGCCCGCTGCATTAGTTTTAAGACTGTGTACCCCCTACTCAATTATGCTTGCATCTAATGTTAACTTGGTGACCCATTATGCAAAAGGTACGCTCTTATTTTAGAAAATATCTCGAGCTGCTTATAAAACTACTATTTCAATAATTCCCTTACGGTACTTTTCTCTGATGCTCATGTATTATATTTAGCCTTTGAGGTAGGTTCCCCATCTACCAACCGAAACGTCAACCTTGCGGAACGCCCAACGAGTAGGTTATATTCAAACAGTTTTTAAACCATTTTACTTATTATAAATAGGCTGTTTTATTTTCGTTCACACTACTCATAAAATCTCTTTTGATTTCTTTTCCTAAAGCTACTAAGATATTTCAATTCGCTTCGTTTATCAAGTAATTTATCTTAGAGTTTATATGCACTGCATAAAATAATACCCTTCTCTTTAATACATGACACTATATTTCCATAATA